>JAGWCC010000957.1:0-289693 GCA_022651775.1 Drusus annulatus
AAGCGCCGTTAGGTACATTTTGTCGAATTTTCCGACGAATGTCGCAATTATTTGTATAATTTTACTTGTACAAGCCTAATTGAGGCTGAACATAACTCAAGGCGGGAACGGGAGTTTGTGGGAAAATATAGGTGTGTTGATTTATTTTATTTTAATAATTTTCTTTTTACAATTTAGTAGATAAAAGCTATTATCGGTCGATATTACAGGGAAATAGCCCGTTTTGACGAAATAAATAATAATGTTACATATTTAAATGTTATAATTGTGCTATTGCGTGTTTTATAAGTAGTAAATTACATCGCATGTATGTTTGAGGAATTCATCCCCAATGTTAAGTATGCTAAACATTGTAGCAGGTATTAGCCGATTTTTTCTGATATAGCTTACGTTGGTAAACTACAGTTTAATATTTACTGAGGTACATTCTTTGCTTTTATGTACGTTAATAATATGTTGATGGTACTTATTCGCTCTAGGTAGTAGACCTTCTTATTAACATTGCATTAATATAGCGCAGTTTAAGAATCTCAACACAATCTGTCTCTCAACGAATCACCTTTAGATATTCAAGTTTTAACCAAACTCAGTACTGTACGACAAATTCAGAAAGTTCATTTTTTAATTTCGCTCCCATGCCCTAAACGGAAAAAAATAAATCAATAAAATTAAAATAAATAAATAAAAATCATAATTATAATTTTAAGTTAATAAGTGTGGCTATCTGATGGGACCTGCCAGGTAAGTATGTTCCTGCATATTTTCTTATTTTGACTAGGAATTAATATGTAATAATAGAAAAAAAGATCTGTACAGCGCCCTTGAGGTGATTTTTCACAAAAACGGCGCTATACAAATCATCCAAATATTATTATTATTATGTGGGCTCTACTAGAATAAACTTAAAAGCAAAGAATTTGTGACTCCGTTCAGAGGTCATGTTTTTTAAATGACTTCCACAGTGTTCCTTATATGTATAGATGATAATAAAACATTACAAATAATCATACATAAAAGAATATTAATACTAGTCTAATCATGCAACATGAAGGTAAGATATTACTAAAATATAACACATAAACAGGTAACCTCAGAGCAATAATATACCAGGAGCGAGCGCTAGTGTAGTCAGTATTGATGATTTTTGCCTGACTGGGACGTGGCTAGGGTTAGGGCTAGGGTATTTATACATCCATTCATAGCACATGTCGACATACTGTTGTTGTTTATTTGTATAACCACTTTTTCACAGTATTGTTTTAAACAAAAATGTAGGATATAACCTAAAAAACCGTTCTATCCTGTTATGTCGCAAAAGAAAACATAGTGGGCGGAGTCAACGGAGACGCGGGAGACGTAGAACATGCTTACATACCTAACAGCGGAGCTATATTGTGTGGAACTTGTCTTATATCTTTCTCTCTCACGGCTTACAACACAAAAACCCGGAGAAAGTGATTTATCGAAAATAATTATAGATTGGGTAAAAGTGTTTAGCTTTCTCTCCATAAATATTCTTGCTCTGAGCAGGTAACAGATAACAGATATGCAGGCCCGGCCTTAAATCAAACGGCGCTTGGCGCAGGTAAAATTTTCGTTCGAACAGAAGATTGGAACAAACTCGTATCAAGTATAAGACGAGAAGCGAGGGTTTTTATTCCGCTCCGTCGGGCCGGGAACTTACGACTTCAATTGCCGTCCATGAATGGTATTTTTATTTTATATCATATATACACTTGTATATGAGACGATGTATGAATGTAAATGAAGCAAGAAGTGTGTGCCAAGACAGAGTTGTATGGCGGTCCGTCCTCTCTGCCTACCCCTGCGGGGAAACGGCGTGATGGTTAGTTAGTTTATACACTTGGAGGACATGGAGAGGTACCTTTGCGAAACAGTGTTGTAAGTATTGTTGACTTTATACTGCCTCGATAGAAAGAGACAAAGATATAAAGACCGGTCGGTAGCTGAGTGGACAAACGCGTCGGATTCCCACCCGGGCGTTCAATTCCTCTGCTGGCTAAGTCCTCCATCATTACACAAGCAACATCTTCCGCTTCTTATGACGGCAGTAGGAGTTTTTTAAAAATATTTTCAATTCGTAACCCGGGAATGTTTGTGTTTCTTTTTAAAATATATTTATTAAACGATGTTAGATAGTCTATAAGTTACCGCCCACATGGAATTCGAACATTTTTAACACACATATTTAAACATATTAAACAAAACAATATCAACACAACATTAAAATGATTTATAAAGTTAAAATATCACAAAAACACTAATAACCAATAACAGAAGGTTTGCCTAAATAATGATGGAAGCTTTTTGTTGATTTTATGTCTCTAAATAGTCTATATCATTAAAAATGTGAAAATTTTAAAGCTCGGTCAAAAGTATTTAAAACTGTTGAAATACCTCTGAAAAGTGATGTTTCATAATCTTAGTTTGGTCTTATTTAACATTCCCGCATAGCACATATCGTATTTTAATCAACACAAATACAGGAAACAACCTAAAATTCCGTCGACGTAACTTACGCGACTCGGTGATGTGAAGTTAGCGCGGACGGTGAAAATTCTTACATACTTAGAAGTGTTGCAATATTATGAGACGACTTTTCTTGTCTCTCTCTCTCTCATGGTATACGACGTGAAAACCCGGAGAAAGAGATTTATCGCTAATTTGTATAGGTTGGGTAAAAATATTAGCCATACCGCCTTATATCGTTACTCCAAGTATATACACAGCAGTATGATTAGGTACAGTCAGCGACTTGGCGATTGCGATTGCAATTGCGCCTGCATAGATTCGCCCTGCAGATGTTAAATTGCTCTGATAACTTGTATTTTTCCAGCTTGCAGTTCTCGATCAACATGGGCATCATCACGGCTGCAGCTTAAAAGCACGTCCACGCCTTCTCCGTAGCTCCATCTCGGAGGCCATCATCAGTGTGGTAGCATTCACTGGGCCCCGGCGTTAAGTATTTGAAGAGAGCACACTGTGCTACAGCCGCAGCATCGCAGCTTTCTTCGAAGGTGGGTACTTTTTTGCTTCTCTCAGTGCTTAGGAAATCTAAGGCTGTAGGAACACCCTTCACTACATTTTTATGACCACATTTAGTCCATAGAATAAGTGCATTTTCTAACCGGGGATTTTTTTTTTTGATTTTATGGATTCTTTCGTAATCCTCTATAACTAGCTGGGGCTTATACAAATACCCCTCATAATGTCTATCTAACTAGTACTGCGGCTCATTAGGCCCTATTACTATCACCATCTGATGGTTTTATTTACTTGACTGAGTTTATTTTTACATTAGTGTTTTCTTAGGGAAAAGATCTTAACTGGATTAAAAACCCTAAGCAAGGAAAAGATAAAAAGGAAATACATAAGTTCTGAACTTGTTACTGATGGAAAGAATTTACTTGACTGAAGTTAAATATTTCATGTTTTTTCATCCTTTGGCTGCGTCCTTTTTCATTTGGCAGCTCCCACCTGAAAAAGAACTCAGCCGCGGTGCCGCAAGTTGAAGTGCTCGGGCGTCTCCAAGTCCTCGGCTTCGCTCTGGTCATCTTCGTAGGAGATCATATTCTGATGTTGTAGATGTTCAGGTGTTTGAATTGAATCAAATGTTGTGAATTTGACCTCCGACGCCGCACTATCCGTTGATGGTGTCGGTCAGGAGCTCCATTAGGATGACCAGCTTTTCAGCCTTAGAGAGACATTATGTCCTCGTCATCAGTGGCGTTCGAGGGTTCCTGCCCGCGTCTCTCAGGTAGCAGCTCACGTCGCTGCTCCGGGGGGTAGGGGGGGGAAGCTTGATGTGCCGCCGCTGGCCACATTCGCCCAAGATCTGCCGTCTACCCTGGATGTCGGGGCTGGCTCGCGCGCCTCTGGCGCTCTGCGTTGCGGGGCGCTGCTGAGCCTCGCTCTGCGCTGAAGAACGGCTACGTAAGCCACTCTTTTTGGGCACCCGCTGAAGTTGGCGGGGTGAGCGCCTCCACAATTGCAGCACTTGGCGGGCGGTTCGCGGTCGATCTTGGTGCAGTCAGCCGTGGCGTGTGCTCCCTCGCACTTGACGCAACGAGCGACGTGTGCGCAGTTCCTGGACCCGTGCCCGAAGTTTTGGCATCGGTGGCACTGAGTTCCGTGCTGCAGGTGGTTGCTGCGGTATTTCGTCATCGATACCTTGCAGTAGCACAAGTATCTGACGGTAGCCTTGAGGTGGCCCATGTTGGTCTGCTGACCAAAGTGGGCGAGGTATAGCGGGTACTCAGTGCCCGGCGTGGTCATCTCGACCACGACGTTTGCCGGGAAGCCTTGGGCCTCGAGATCTTCGAGGACGGTAGCAGTGGGCATCTTCGGCAGCCCTCTGATGACGGTCTTTTTTATCTTTTCTGCCTCTGTGGCGTAGGTGTGGAAGGACTTTTTCTCACCTCGGAGCGCGGTAGTGAGCGCACGGTGCGCCTCGGCCGAGCGCACCATCACGCTGATGGTCCCTCCCCGGTTGTACCGGAAATTAAAGGGTGCGGTGCCGATGTGGCGCTTCACCTCGGCGGTAATCTTGTTGTGGGTCATGCTGTTTATGGACATGACCACAGGCGGCACCCTGGTGCTTGGTTTGCCTGTTTCAACGGCTACTGTGTCTCTGGGATCTCTGCGCGGTGCTGTAGGAGCGGGCCGTGTCTTGGGCGCATATCTGGAAGTTGAAGGCACGGGACGTGAAGTGGGTGCCGGGCGCTTGAGAGGCGGTGGAGCGACGGAATTGTCGTTGCCTACCTCCGGGAGGACTTCGAACTTGTTCCTCTGAACAAGCTCGAAGGTCGGTGTTGGTGGGGAGTGCCGACGTTTCGATGCCGGAACTCTCTGCCACTCAGCCTCCATGGACACCGTCTTGTTGGACGTTCCGGGTCCAACCGCTACTTCCTGGGGGGCAGCTGGTTGATATATGAACACGGGCTTGTTGGTGCGTGGGTCAATGGATGATGCCGTCTGAAGGGAACGCGTTCTTGGTGCCCTTCAGTCTCGGTAGCCTCATTCGTAGGGGGGATGGCATAGCGTAATGGTCTGCAGCGGTCGGGGGGGCGAGAATCTGAAAGAAACTCGGTTAGCTTGCCTTGAGAAAGTCAGGTCCTTGAGGCAGTTTTTCGCGATGTGGATTATCGGCGGGCTGGTTGCCGGCAGCGACAAACCTCGCGCACACCTCTGGTACGCGTAGGCCTCACTCTGCCAACGCACAGATTCACCTTTCGACTTCGTGTGTTTACTTGTTTAGCGGAGCCAGGCTTGCTAAACCAGAAAACAGCACCTATCGTTAAGCACGTCGACTTCTCTCCTAGCGTAGCTAGCTAGCTAGGTCTTCTAACCGGGGCGCTTAGTTCCTGGTTATATATACTCGTATACCTAATTAACTAACCATCACGCCGTTTCCCGCAGGGTAGGGCAGAGGACTAATCCGCCTTTCAACTTTGTCTTAGCTCACACTTCCTGCTTTATAAATCGTCTCATACAAACTATTCTGCTATTCTGACTCTTGACATGGTCCGACTCAAGTATTTAATTTACTTGCCATGTCTTCCTCGGGCATCCCCGACTTCTTCTACCATTCACTATCGCGGCATATGCTCTTCTCACACTCCTTTCTTCGTTTATTCGCTCTACATGCCCAAACCATCTGAACGTTCCTTTCTTAATCATATCCATTAAGCTTACATCAACCTTGCATTATTTCTGGATATCCACATTTCAAGAACGGGTCATACATGGTTTTACCGTTCGTACGCCTCGGGAATCTCATTCCTACAGCATTCAGTCTACTTTCATCCTTCCTCTGCCAGTTGATCAATGCCTTACTGCCATACATCAGGGTGGATATAATCACTCCATTGTGGACTGCTAGCTATATATTTCATCGTACTAAGGTAAACTCACTTCTTTAGATACAACTAATTGCATTTATACGACAGATTTCTATCGTCAGTTCCCGATGCCGGAGGTATCCGTTTGTTTGCGGATTCACTGCAAATACAAATATTAGTCTAGTAAAAGAATTGATCGATATGACGCGAAAGTGGATGACAAAAGAAGTCGGGAACGCCCGAGGAAGACATGGCACGATCAAGTGAATCAAATACTTGAATCGGGTCATTTTCATCGGTACACAGTATGTATGAAACGATCTATGAATGTGAATGAAGCAAGTAGTGTGTGCCAAGACAGAGTTGCATGGCGGTATATTCTCTCTGCCTACCTCTGCGGAGAAACGGCGCGATGGTTAGTTATGGACATAGATTTTAACTTTTATATTTTTCGTCCAAACTATTAAAAGTCGCGACTCAGTACGCAGAGAGAATTAATCTACGAATCGGGTCGCAACCGAGACTCGAACTCGAAACTTCTACTCTATCCGGGAGTAACGCCTCTGCCAATCGGGCTACCGAAACCTTTTTAGAAACCGGCATTTTTTACAATCTCACACTTAATTAAAAATTATTGATATTTTTTTTTCCAATTTCTACCTTACCTATCTTTGTAATGGTATGCATTTCTAGCGTTATCGCTGCATGCTACCTGAGCACAACTGTACACCTATACCTGGTGGTTTGGTAAACTATTATTTTTATTGGCGGAAGATCTGTTGACTTCTTACAAAGTCTAGAAATAATTCTTTATAGTTTCCAGTCCCGGTTAGCCATCCCCAATTGGGGTATGTTGTGAGGTTGCTGGTAGTAGGAGGGTAAGGAGGTAAAGACAAGGGAAGGTTGGAAGGTACCTGGCTATTCAGATCTGGTCACCAAACACGGCTATAGCCATTTTAAGCAACGTTTCGATTCTGAATTGTGGTATTTTACCAGGGCGGTAATTAGAGCATCTACCACTTATCGACCTTGGAAAGACAAAAGGGCTGAAGCGACACTTTGGTCAAAAATGAGTTAGATATGCAGTTTTGATCAATGACGTTACATATATAGACACGTTATAGCCTTAGAATATTAACACAAAATGTGGCAAGAAAAACACACGTTACCAGTAAACTCATCATTCAAATATCGGTCATGTATGACAAAGATAGACATTCATAAAATATATGTGTATGAACGAAACAGATCCGAAGTTCGGACCGCGTTCCATGGTTGCTTGAAACGACCTCAAGCGACGCGTGACCGTTTAGTACTAAATCGGCTTAAACACCGATCACACCAACTAGCGTGATTATTGCTTGCCACTTTGAGAGCGCTACAACGTGTCTATATATATGTCACGTCATTGGTTTTGATCAGTTTTTTATTCTGCGTCGAATGCTCTGACTCTCGTTTGATACTGAAGACTTGTGCGGCCCTTCAGCCATCTTAAATATATTTACCATTTCGGAGAAGGCTTGACTCAAGCGACACAAGCTTGGGACTTTTTTTAGCTTCAGGTAACTCAGTGAGAGCATTGAGTTACTTGAATCAACTTTTTTTTTCAAAGTCCAACCAGGCGCTGAAGACTTATGAATTTTATTGTAAAACAAAAAAAACTTCTCAAAATTATATATTATATTATTTTATATAAATCAAATGTGAAATCACACGCATCATTTGCGCATGCCAGGATTCGAACCCGCGATCTCTAGATCTGTCGTCGAGCGTTTTAACCACGGAGGCCGCCGCTACGCGTAGATGCCCCGGGTTCGTGCCGGCAGATATTAACTCGCAGTTAAGTACTGCCCCGCGTTTCAAGTTGCCGCGACATATTGGCCTTAATGATACACATTACGTATCACGGACATATGTTGACTTTGCTCGCCTATGCGCCCCTAAAATGCCAATAAAGCTTTGATTTGTGCCCCCCGCAACTCCCACCCGCCCGCCGCAGTGACTCCCCGCAATTATTCCGCTATCATACACGACACGCGTCTGTCGCAGAGGAATCGAACCTGAATTAGGGTCAATCATTCAGAGTATCTGGCGATAGACCGCAACGAGCGCACTTCGTTACGGCTATTATTTGAAATTACAATAACTTAACAGCTAACTAAAGTTGTTATTTGTCTTAATGCTGTTCATTACGCTTACAGAAGCCTTGCATTCTTTCCGGATATCCACATGTTTAGCACGGTTTTCAGTGGTGGCTCGTGACTTTTTAGTGTTCCAGAGTGCTAAGGTTGAAAAAAACGTCATTTTTGATGTTGTCGTAGCTGAAAACGATTTTTATTTTGTTTCGAAATTAAATTATTTTGTATGATGTTTTTTCAGCAAACCGTGCAGTGCACTTCCAAAACTGAAAAATCCTGAAAATCTTCATAGTTAAAAAAAAAAACATTTTCGGCTGCAACAACGTGAATAATGTCGTATTTTTTAATCTAGCACTCTGGCACACTAAAAAGTCACGATCCGCTACTGACGGTCATACGTGGTTTTACCGCACAAACGCCTCAGGGATCTCGTTTCTACAGCATTCAGTCTACTTTAATAATAATAATAATGATAATTGGATAATTTTTAAAGCGTCTTTTTTTGTGAAAAATCACTTTAAGGGCGCTGTACAAATCTTAATTCCTAGTTTATTTTAATATTTATTTAAATTAAGTATGGTACAGGAACATACTAACCTGGCAGGTCACATCAGATAGACACAATCACTTTATCAACTTAAAAATAAAGCTAATATTTATTAAAATTATTATTTTGATATATTTTTTTGTATTATGTAAAATTAAAGGAAAATAAAAGTTGAATAAGTGCATGTACAAAAAGATCATATAAAGAGGTAAAATCAATACAATTAGGTACTTTATATGAAGCAAAAGATAAGGCAACAAATAATAGCAAGCTTTTAAGCCAAAGTTTGTGAATTAACAGGTAATTTCATAGAAATGCAACTTTCGGATACGTAGCAAAAATTTATAGGTTTATTTCCCGTAAACTCATAAAATTTCTCTTTGTTCTTTATCGCGTTCTCAGTTTACGTTTCGCCTCTTTCATTTCATATTATCTTTCTCTTTGTCTCTGTTCCTTTATTATAATTTAAATGTTATTCTTTTGTTTTCTTACTGTTCTCTTATTTTATTATTTTATATTGTGTTCTCCCTCTGTGTGTACGAGTATATATAACCAACCACTATGTATTTTTTGTTCATTTTAATTTTGTACCCTGATAATGCTTAGGCTAAGCGAAACCGGTCAGTCATTTTTTAAATTTTTAAATCTGTTGTCTTATACAAAGTTATTATTTCATTTTCATTAAAATTATACTAATGATATTAAAATATAAGAGTACCTACAAAGTGTTCTGAAATTTTGTCCCTTTTCAGATATCTTATTTCGGACACCGGTTATATGATCCATTGTAATTGAATTTAATATTTTAGGAGCGATTTACAAGTATTGTCTATCGCTGTGAAGCTGAAGGAAGTGTGAAGGGGACAAAGACGGGGAAGAAGAAGGTCGGGAAGTACTTGGCTATTCAGATCTGGTCACCAAACACGGCTAAAGCCATTTTAAGCAACGTTTCCATTCTAAATGGCGTTCTTTCACCAGGGCGATACTAATAGTATTTACCACTCTGTTTATTAATTAAATGTGAAGTAACACATATCAACAAACTAAAATATGTTTGCGGACGTCGGGATTCGAACCCGCAGCCTCTGGATTTGTAGTCAAGCGTCTTAACCACTCGGCCACGTAGGCCGTCAAGTATCAACATTCAAAAGCACATAAATATTATTTTTATATGAAACAAATGTGTTATGACACATATTAATTATACAAAAGTTATTTCTGCTCGCCGGGTTTGAACCCGCGACCTTTGGATAATTAGTCGAGCATCTTACCACTCGACCATGGAGGCCGTCAATAATATATTTTAATAAATGATATATTTTATGGCAACGTAGAAAAAACCTCTCCCCCAAAACACAGGCATTTGCCTTCACAATTCATATAATTCAACGTCTAGACTTAATAATAATAATAAATGTAAACTTTTATAGCGCCGTTTTCGTGGGAAAATCACCTCAAGGACGCTTTGTGTACTTATATGTAATTTAGAAAATACAGTATTATATTGGTAGTCTACCGAAAAATAGTCAACGTCGGTGTTATTTTTAACGGTTATAATTAACAGTTAACAATCGCCAACGATAACGACGTTGGCGTTTTTTCGAATTATAGTTAACGCCCAGTACTATAACATATACCTGGATCTGACCAGTTAGTATCTGAGTGGACAAACGCGTCGGCTTCCCATTCGGGCGTCGTGGGTTCAATACCTCTGCCAGCTCCTCCATCATTGCACAAGCAACATCTTCCGCTTATAATGATTGCAGTAGGAATTTTTTAAATATTGTCAGGCTGTTCGTAACCCGGGAATGTTTGTCTTTCTTTCTAAAAAGAAAAATAAAACAAAATTACTATATTATAGTAAATAAAGAAATTAAAAAATATATATTTAATAAATATACTATTCGTCAGAAAATGATTGTTGGCGGTAAATGTCAGGAAATGGCATTGTACCAAGTGTAGTGAATAAGGTGGCGGATGTCAGTGGTGCTATAGAGGTCGTATCGGCGTAACCTCGCGCCACGCGCGGGCTGCCAAGGCGGGGGCGCGGGACGCAGGCCGCCAGGGCGGGGGCGCGGGGCGCGGGCGGCAGACGCCACACGGCGCTTCCCACGGGCCATTACTTATGCAGGCGGCGGTGCGCGCGGTGTAGCGTGGAGCCCGCAAAGGTGACTTCGCGGCCCCCTGTCTTCTCGCTGTCGGCTGTCAGCGTGCGAAGCGACCCCCGTGGTCGAGCGGTCTATGAATTCAGAGATTGCGGGTTCGATTCCCGACGTGCGCTAAAAAATTATATTAAATTAAAATGGGTTATTTCACATTTAATTAATGTAAGATAACATATGTATAGCATATTCTAAACAAACCCTGGTGAAAGTTCACTATTCAGAATTGAAACGTTTCTAAAATACCGTGTTTGGTGACCAGATCTAAATTTCCAGGTACTCCCCAACCTTTCTCTTCCCCATTTCCTTCCCCTCCCCACTACCTTCAACCTCACAACATACTCTGATTGGGGATGCCATAGTCTCACTGGCTCTTGAAGGTTGGCAGCAGTTGGGACTCTTGTGTGGTATTCACTATTAAAAAAATTAAAATAAATAAAAGGAATGGCACTGGCAGAGGAAGGATGAAAGTAGACTGAAGGCTGAAGAAAGGAGATCCCTGAGGCGTATGTGTTTCAAGACTATCTAGATATTACCGTAATCAAAATGTCGACAACCGGATGAGAGGCATAATGAGTTCATGACCACTGTATAAAAGGAACGCTTAAATGGTTTGGACATGTAGAGCGAACGAACGGAGAAAGGAGTGTGAGGAAAAAATATGAAGCGAAAGTTAAGGATTGAAGAAGTCAGAGACGCCTGAAGTAGACATGGCACGATCGAGTGAATCAAATACTTGAGTCGGGTCATGTCAAAAGTTAGCATAACAATGCAATATGTATGTGATGATGCATGAATGTAAATGAAATAAGAAACTGATGATGTGATTGTTAGTTAGTTTTACAATGTAACCTCTCCCTCTTTTTCATAAATGAAGTAGGTAGGTACCTAAGTCAGTTGGCAAAGGACCTCTCAGGGGAAGGTCACAGTTATTGTTTTTTTTTCTACTGTTGATGGATGAAATAGGAATTGAAATTGTTAAAAAAGTTCTTAATATTCAATAAATGATATTTATTAAATAATATTTAATGATTAAGGTTTTTTTTATTTATTTAAAACGACGCCCTTGAGGTGATTTTTCACAAAAACGGCGCTATACAAATTATCCAAATATTTTTACTATATAAAATATGCAGCTTTTTTATATACCTGCTTTCTACTATTACTAGTTAACAAACAAAACAAAGATCCAAAAACAATTTAAATGTACCTTATGCACAACCTCTATCCTCCTAAATAATATCTATAAAATGTTCCCTCCACGTAATAACTTTATTCTTATATTCATCTAATTTCATCTTTCTCTTCTTTTCCATTTTATTACTTTTTTCCATTTTATTACTATTTTATTATTGTGTACAACCTAAACAATATCTATAAAATGCAACCTCCATGTAATAACTTTGTTGTAATTTTCATTTAATTTCATCTTTCATTTATTTTCTTCTTTTTCCTTTTTATTACTTTTTTATTTTTATTAATATTTACATTTAATAATAATAATATTTGGACGATTTGTATAGCGCCGTTTTTGTGAAAAATCACCTCAAGGGCGCTGTACAGATCTTACTTTCTATCGTTACATATTAATTCCTAGTTTAATTAATATTATATAAGAAGCGCCATTTAGGGAAGCTGACCCCAGAGCACTTGAAAGTTTTTTTTGTTTTACAATAAAATTCACACAAGTCTTCAGTACCAGGTTGGATTTTGAAAAACTCGGGTAACTCAATGCCCTCACTGAGTTACCTGACGCTACAAAAAGCTTTATAAAGTATTAAACTTGTGTCGCTTGAGTGGAACCTTCTCTCAAATGGTAAATATATTTAAGATGACTGAAGGGCCACAAGTCTTCAGAATCAAACGAGAGTCAGAGCATTCGATGCAGAAAACAAAACTGATCAAAACTGCATATTTAACTCATTTTTGACCAAAGTGTCGCTAAATCCCTTTTGCCTTTCCAGCGATGATATTTAAAATTTGATTTTCATCGACTTTCGACTTCCAAGAAACTCCTGAAACTATAACAACTAAAATAGCTGTTAATGTAGTTAATGAATTCAACTCTAACTAGTTTTGTCTTGCGCGACACACACTTCATATGAGCAAAAATTACCAGTATGGTTTTTTCAGACATTAGCGCCCCACACGGCGATCTAACGAATTGTGTACAGAAGACGGCTTAGCGTATTAATACTATTAGATGATGCAACGAAGATATTAGGAGTTAATAGAATTTCACTCAGAACCTTTGTCAAATAAATACTTGATTAATCTACAAAAGATAAATGAACTACAAAATGAAGAAGAAGAAAACGAAGAAGCTGATAACGAACTCACTGTTTAGACTTTGACAACCGAGAATATGAACGAAGCCTCCAGCATCTTGAATAATTTTCACCATCTTGGAGGAATGTCATCCCGATGGAGAGCGTAGATCTCACGTACGAAGGGCAATAGAAAAAGACATCGTGTTACAGAACTCTTTATCAAGTAATGAAAAAAGAAAAGTACTGTTCAACTAACCCTTGATTAATGTATACGAGAAAGAGGCGATTATTCATATGATGAAATTAAACAATTATTGAAAATGTCTTCATTAGAAAAGCGCAGAAAAGACTTTGATTTAATTTTCATATTTTTTTAATTGCTCTACTTTCGTACACATTTCAGGAAACAATCGCGTACGAGAGTCGAGGTGTGATACATATTAAGTTATCTACATCAAAACATATTTTTGTAATACCTTACCATTTTTCGAATCGGGTCATTTACCCAAATCTCGGCATATGGAAGTCCAATTACCTAATAATTAGTAGTTGTCCAAATGTAAGTACCCACCCGTTGCACACACGCCACCTAATGTAGGGTCATGTGTCATGCACGCTGCACGTTGCACGCCGCCCGTTAATTAGCGCCTTCGTCCTTCCTATAGGATAGGCCATAGGGGTTAAGTGGACATACCAACATCCAACGAAAGAAATTAATATATTAGCCAAGTGCCTAGTGCCTTATGCCTAATGAGTGAGACTATGGCATATGTGGTATGTTTTTAGGCTGAAGATAGTGGGGAGGGGAAGATGAAGGTCGGGAAGTACCTGGCTATTCAGATCTGGTCACCAAACACGGCTAAATCCATTTCAAGCAACGTTTCGATTCTGAATGGTGGTATTTCACCAAGGCGATACTTCGAGTATCTACCACTCAGGAATGTGCCGCAAATATACTATTTATTATATTATTTTATATTTTGGGTTTGAGCCTGCGACCACTGGATTCGTGGTCGAGCCTCTAACCACTCGACCACGAGGACCGTTTGAGCCGAATTATTCAACTTAACTCAATTAAATATTTCGATTTTATATTGTAGGTAGGTACTTATCCAGTTTTAGTCGCTTGTGTTGTTGCACGCATTGTTTTTACAGTGAGGTTGTGCGGGGTGCGCAATACACAGCCCGCCATATCAAGTGAATACAATAGTAGGTACCTATACGGGAGGTTGCAGGGAGTACCCGACTTTAATCAGCAATTCCTGAGCTTGCTTGAAGTTAAAAATATTTGGCATTTAATCAAAAGTGGATGGCATTTTGGTCTCCGGTGACATTTTTTGTTGTTTTTTTTCCACCTGAAATAAACAAATCTAAAATCTGGACTCTATAAGGGCAGTGACCAGTGACGAAATGTGACAGAAAAATATGTTTTGTCTGTTTATTTATTATTATTATTTGTTTTTACTCCAAATAAGTCTAGGAATCGTTGGAGATACATCCTGCAATACCCTGTAAAAATAATAACAATAGTATTATATGTGTTAAAAAAATAGATATCAAATATTAAATAATAATAATGAACCACCTATGTACCAGGACTACAAGTTGACGGTCTAAACGGTGTTTTTTAAAATAGCGTGAAAGTTACTGGGGTCGTAAATTAGATGCCGCTTTCTCAAACTCTATGTGATCGAATGATGTGAACCTTTGGAATTCTACTTAGAATGATGGACTGAAGACGGTTAAATAAAGAAATCTTCCAAAAGTATCATTTGTGAAAAAAAAATACCACTTTGCGGGTAAAATGCGAGAAATCGGGGTCGGATATTTGATGCCATTTTCTCAGGCCAACGCCAACGCTCTCTTAAGTGATAACAATTCGCGTTTTCCGATTGAACGTCCGCATGTTTTTTTAAATTCAAACTTGCATATTATAATAATTGCATTTAGAACATGACATTAGTTTAAAAAAAAAATAACATAACAAAAGCGTCGACGTGCGTCAAAATTTCGAAAATGATTTGAGAGTAGCTAGATGTTCCTATTTGCATTGTTTGTATATCCTAACTTGACAAGTATATAGGTATGCAAAAATAATATTTGCGCTGCTTTAAATACGTTTCAAATTCATGGGCATTCACACATTGGGAAACAAATCTTTAAAATGCATGGTATTGCAAAAAGAATGCGACAGCACTATAAATTCGTACAGTGCTGTCTCATTATTTCATTTCACTAAATTTGCGCCAATTTTTTTCTCATTTGTACTGCTTGTTTCTGCATAACTTTGTCTTTAGATAAATATATTTGAAGATAGGTACTAACTCGTATGAAGTATTACACTAGAGGCGCAGAGTTTAATAATATAATATAATTACAAATAGAACATATATACTTTGTTTTTAACCACTTTTTTATTTAATATTTTGTCTACCGGTTTCGGAAGTACCCTTCCATCATCAGGACAATATTAAATTAATCTGAAATACAAAATACTGAGATAAATATACATATTTAGGAGTTGGAAGGAGAAGGAGTAATTGATGAAATTATGGGAATAACAGAGCGGTTTATTGGAAAAATATTTAGGATAGGACTATAAGATAAATTAATTTGATTGTTTAAAATATTGCATTTACTGTTTAATGATTTTCTAATTTCTAGTGCTTCTAAGTTATCTAATTTTATCCCTTTATTGCAACGGTGAAGAATTTTAACCCCTGTATCTCTATTAAAATCATGATTAGTAGTAATGAGGTGATTGGCGAATTCTGAAAAATTATTGTTTTTTAAGCATCTTAGATGTTCACTTATTCTAATGTTTACACTGCGAGATGTCTTACCTATATAATATGAAGCACAATTATTACAAGAAATTTTATAAATGCCAGAATGACTTAATTTATTATCTCTATCTTTAGCATTTTTCAATAATATACCTATATTATTATTTGTATAGAACGCGGGTTTAATGTGGGTAGGTAAATTTCGGGTACTAATTGAATAGAATTTAGATATATATAAGATTCTACGCCATTGGAAGGGATTATTTAAAATATTATTATTATTTTTATATAAAAATGTATTAGTAGTAAGCAGTTTAAGTTTTTTATTCAAAATTTTTTTTATCAAGTCTATGGTATAACCATTATTCAAAGCTATTTGTTTAATTTTTTCTAATTCAATTGAGAAATTAATTGGTGATAGGGGAATCTGTACTAGCCTGTGTATCATTGAGTGATAGGCTGAATGTTTATGTGATACCGGGTGATTTGAAGTATTATGAATGGTAATATCCGTGAATGTTGGTTTACGATAAATGTTAAATTCGATTTTATTATTTATTAAAGATAGTGTTAAATCTAAGAAATTAATTGATGAATTATTACCTATTTCCAAAGTAAATTGTATATTTTTATAGAAAGAATTTATTAAATGAAGGAATTTATTAAGTTGCCGCTCTGTTCAAGTTTTATTTTTTAATTATTTTCTAATTTCACTAGAAATTAGAAAATCATTAAACAGTAAATGCAATATTTTAAACAATCAAATTAATTTATCTTATAGTCCTATCCTAAATATTTTTCCAATAAACCGCTCTGTTATTCCCATAATTTCATCAATTACTCCTTCTCCTTCCAACTCCTAAATATGTATATTTATCTCAGTATTTTGTATTTCAGATTAATTTAATATTGTCCTGATGATGGAAGGGTACTTCCGAAACCGGTAGACAAAATATTAAATAAAAAAGTGGTTAAAAACAAAGTATATATGTTCTATTTATAAATATGGCAAGCCACAAAGTTAATGCTTTTTACGAATATATAATATAATTACGCTGGGCGCGTAAAAATACACCGTATTCAGGTACATACTACCAGCGCCTTACAAATTCGCCGCCTGGAGCGGACTGCTCTAATTGCGCCTGCAGAGAACCGGCCCTGACTACAGGTGTTTAGTATTTAAATATGTAACATTTGGTTAATACAAAAAAGCATGGACTTTGACTAATACAAAAAAATCTCATTCCGTTTCTGTGTTTGCTGGTGGACTCATCATCTTCGTGGTTGATGTTGTTTCCTTGATGCAGGCAGCGCGGAGAGCGGACGGCGCCGAGTGCGACCAGTGCGGAGTGCGGACAGGAGGACAGGCGGACAGGAGGATAGGCGGACAGGCGCACAGGAGGACAGGTGAACAGGCGGACAGGACCACAAGAAGACAGGTGGACCGGAGGACAAGCGGACAGGAGGAAAGACCGACAGGCGGGCAGGAGGAAAGGCGGACAGGAGGACAGGCGGACAGGAGGACAGGCGGACAGGAGGACAAGAGGACAGAAGGACAGGCGGATGGAGGGCGCGGGGCGCGAGGCAGCGTGCCAGGTGTGCGGAGACAAGGCGTCAGGCCGCCACTACGGGGTGCCGTCGTGCGACGGTTGCAGAGGATTCTTCAAGAGAAGCATCCGCAGGTATTATCTACCATTGTTTGCATGTGTTATTCATTTCCTGTGATATGGTCTTACGTCTTACCGCTGAGAGCTCGTTGCTTAAGATAATGAGATTTTAGCGGATCTATCAGCGGTATGACATATTGCCACTGAGAGCTCCGTTGTAATCTCTTCATGCATTATTTATGAGGAAGATGGACAGGTAACCGCCGGGCTATCTACGGTGAGTCTTTAGTCTGTACCAACTACCAAACGTGAACACAAAATATGTACCTTATTCGGTACGTACCGCAATTTAACACTCATGCATCAAACATAAAGTGGCTTGCAGTGGTGGCTCGTGTATTTTGAGTTTTCTAGAGTACTAATATTTTTAAAAAGCCTTCATGATTGATGGTATTATAGCCGAAAACATTTTTTTTGTTTTAGGAAGATTTTTCAGGAAGCCGTGTAGTGCACCACCAAAACTGAAAAATTCTGAAAACCTTCTTACAAAAAAAATATATTTCGGCTTCAAAGACGTCGTATTTTTCAATCTTGAGCCGCCAATGAAGTTGTGCTCTGATTATAGGCCAAATAATTTATTGTAACCAACACAATAAAATGGCAAAAACACACAGTTGCAGTATTAACCTGTGCAGACAGCCAAAAGGGGAAAACGAACTTTTTAACTGTATCCACCATACCAAAAGTGGCGACGCCGCCGTCTGTACAGATAGATTTGAACTAACCTAACCTCAAAGATTCGCAGGAATTTGAGTTACTTTTCTGTTAAAAACAATACTTGACCCGTAAATTCACTAATAGGTTGCTATACCTACTTGTAAACATCGCCACATTAATCTTTATTCCCGTGTCGTTTTGCTCTAATTACCAACTTATTTTATCCAAACAAATAAGAATCAAGTCATGTCAAGCGGGTGTTTGTCCACCCTCCCTGTGTAGAGAGCTGCCCCCGTATCGAGTGTTGGCTTAGAGAGGCCTGTGGGAGAAAGGTGTCAGGTCAACCGCTGCCGCCGATATTATGTAAATACAGATCACTCCATGCCTCATTTGTCCCCCCCATTAAATTCGCCTCGAACTATGACAACCTGACAAAGAAATTTGTTACCAATGATCAATCACTATTTTATATTCTTTCTTCTCGAGGCGGGGGACAAGTTTCCTCCTATGCGGCCTTAATGGAATATTTTTTAAATTATTAATTCTTTAGAAGTGAAGTTTGTGCCACTCTTTTAAGTATTTTTTCAATAATACCAGTGTACTATAATAAGTGTAGTGTAAGATGCTTATTTTAACTTTAATTTTATCGTTTTGAAAATTATATAGCCATCTTGGGAAGTTTACACCAGAGCACTATAAAGTCTTCAGTACCTAATTAATAATTGAGACTGCAATAAATAATAAGAGGACGCTATTATAATCTATAGAATATACTGGTACCTACCTGACCTACCTCCCGTATTTGGTAAACTATTTGATTCTGCGACCAAGATTGTTATTATGCAAGCGAAAATCTTTCTTTCTTTTTTTAAATATAATATATTATAATTATTGTCTTTCTTGTTGTGCGATCATTTAAGGTTTTTATGTTTTATTTGTGCTTTCCATAGACGGACGCTATAATTTCGGATTATTATAATGTTCGTTAGAAATTGTGTCATTTAATTTGTGTTATCTATAAATATTTAACTTTTGACGGCCTCCATGGTCGATTACGAATCCAGAGGTCACGGGTTCAAACCCGGCGTGCGCAAGTAACTTTTATTTAATTAGTTTGTGTTATTTCATATTCAATTAACATAAAATAATATATATAATATTTGCGACACGTTCCAGAGTGGTAGATACTCTAAGTATCGCCCTGGTGAAAGACTACCATTCAGAATCGAAACGTTGCTTGAAATGGCTTTAGCCGTGTTCGGTGACCTGATCTGAATATCTAGGCTTTTCCCAACCTTCCTCTTCTCCATCTTCTTCCTCTCTCCACTGCCATTAGCAGCTGGGACTCTTGTGCGGTATTCACTATAAAAAATACATATATACCTGAGTGTATCACATTAACCAAGCGAATGAGTGTTTTGACTTATACAATTTGCCATTCTTCTGCCATTTATTTTTGCGCTATATATTTTCCTTACACTTATTTCTTCGATCATCGCTCCACATGTTCAAACCATCTAAGCGTCCCTTTTTAACCTTATTCATTACGCTTACTTCAGCCTTGAATTTTTGCGCACCTCCATATTTTTCCTAAATTTTGTTACACGGTCATACATTGCTTTGCCATACATACGCCTCAGGGATCAAAACTGAATAGAAAATCGATAGGAGTGAAACTACACCGATTTGAAAGAATACTGGATGTCGTCAACTTCACCCGAAGTAAGATAAATTTAAGCTCAATTCGGGCACACAGACGCTCCCACAAAACACTTCTTACGGTTTATCTATTCAGTGTTTATTGTGTACGTATGTACCCGTTGATCTAAGGATATTACTGGATTTGGCACATGTAAGCGTCCATACATAAGGTGCTCTCTACCTATAGCCGTGATTGTCCTCTAGGAACCTGGACTACGTGTGCAAGGAAGTGAACCGCTGCGTGGTGGACGTGACCCGCCGCAATCAGTGCCAGGCCTGCCGCTTTTCCAAGTGCCTGCGCGTCAACATGAAGAAAGATGGTAAGTTCTATTACGCCTTCACTCACATACAGCCTGCAAAACAAAACAACACGAACAAAGAAGGATCTGAACTGGAGCCCTGTGGGATTCCTGAAATCGTGATAGAAACCGACAAATAATAACATACCTATGCATAAGCAAAATATTATTATAGATAATTTGTACGGTTTATATGTGCATCCCATAACATATTCATGAAACTCGTAGAGTTGTAGGTAGGTACTACCTCGATGTTTATTTATTTTTAAATGTTAGCCGCCTATGCAGCACGCAAAAATTCTTTCACATTGTGCCCGCTCAGAGCAAGAATATATTTATATATGGAGAGAAAGTTAAATATTTTTATCCAACCTATACAAACTTAAGATAAATCACTTTCTTCGGGTATTTACGTCGTAAACCGTGAGAGAGAAAGAGATAAGACAAGTTCTCACATAATATTGCACCACTATTCGGTATTTAAGCATGTTTTCAGTCTCCCCCGTCTCCGGCGACTCCACCCACTACGTTTTGTTATGCGACCTAACAGAACACAACTCAACGGTTTTTTAGGTTATATCCTATATTTTTGTTCATAACAATACTGCGAAAAAGTGGTCATACAAATAAACAAAAACATTATTTCGACATGTGCTATGAATGGATGTACAAATACCCCCAATGCCCTAGCCACGTCCGAGTTAGAAAAAAATCATGAATCCTGACTACACAAGCGCTCCCTCCTGATATATCATTGCCCTGAGGTTGCCCGTCATACCTAATGTAAATGGTCTAGCCATTTTTTAAATATTATACAATCTGTTAATTTGTCTTATAATATTACATTTAGACAGGTACTAAAAATAAGCGAATTGTAAATATTTCACATAAAGGCGCTATATTTATTTTATTTGTTAGTTTTATTTTTAAATATCGAACGGAGGTTACGCGGTTATAAAACACCTTTCACACTGGGAGATATTGTACAGATTTCAAACGCGCAAAAGCCATGCCATTATGACATGCGTATTATATAGATACGGGCTTTAATTGATAAGTATAAAGTTGAGTTTGTATAGCGGGTTCCGCCGCCGGTGGGTAATCGGAGCTAAATGGAACAAGTGACATCAGTAGGTCTGGTGTCGGGAGTTGAGAGCGCCGCCGGGGAGAGCTCCGAGCCGCGCCGGGTGAAGTAAACATTGACTCAAGCCCTCCAAACGTGTTTGGGAAGTGACAGATTCACCCCCCAAGTGTCGGCGGTAAACAGACCCGGCCAAATGTGGCCAACTGCTTTTCCGGCATCGATCTCACCCTGCTCCCTCTGCCCTCTGCCTCTCGTTCTCCTACACACCTCTCTTACATACCCTCTTCAAACCTCTCCGATGGGAGGATGAAAAACACGGCACGGCTAAGTATTGGAAACACTTTTCTTACGCACGCATGTACATACTCTACATATATGTAGGTGTTCTGTAAGAGTATACCTATATACTTTCTTACATATGTATCACACGTCTACGCGTTTAACTTTTTTCATTAAATTCCCAATTTGCATGAGACTGGTTCGTCGGGGCAATTGCTATTAGCAATTGGGAGCAACTTTCGTGTGTATCTACCAAGACACCAGAGTGAGATTATCTTACTCTTTGCAACGAGATGCAAATATATTTAGTTATGTTATTTCTATGTGTGAAAAATATATTTACAATTATTTTTTCTTCTCAAAATATCCTGAATCCGTCGTCAGTGGCATATCGCCCGATCGCCGTCGTCAATCGTACACAAAACTAAGGGCCGTAAATCGATACAAAAAAGTCTAAAGAAAAAAAAACTTCATTTCTAAAAATGATTTTTTAATGTTATAATCGTTAAAAACTACATACTTGTAAATCTAAGACATTCAGGATATTTATTTATTTATTTTAAAAACTACCTACTTGTAAATCACATTCAGGATGTTTTATGATAATGTAAGTGGTGATAATTATCACCAGAAAACTTTTGCTTGTCCTTGGTCAAAGAGCAATGCACGCTACTGGGTACAGCAAAATAAATAGCTTACAATTATTTTTGCCTATTTTGTTACTTCCTTGTAATCGACTATTCAATTATATCTACTAACGAATAACAGGTACCTACGTGAATCGGTATTCAGAAGTTTTTCATCGCATATGTCCCAACCGTTGGCACAAAACACATGAGATTGTGCTCGCGACACCGAATGGAACTAGACTAGTTTCTAATTCATTGGTTTGACTTTTGACGTCATATCGTGGGAAGGTCTTCTTGTTATTTACCAATGAGGGCTGTTTCTTAAGAATGATTTAGATCTTGGAGACAATTTACAAGGCTCATCAAAATTTTTGTTTTTCTTAACACATAAAACATATTGATTTTATGCGGCATGAAGTTAGTTAGGTTAGAAATTAAATTAGTATGTAGATTTTCATGTGTTGGGATGCTAGACAGAACACCCCCTGGCGATGGTCGTGCCGTAGAACAGCTTGTAGGGCTGCTCGTCGTGGCGTATGATATGCTGCATATGGCGGAGAATGATCCTGGTCTGATATTGCCGGGCAGTTGGAACACCTTTTTCCGAGAGACCACACTTCTTTTTCTTCAGACTTCTTTCGGGAAACTTCGGGGTTTCGATCTTCTGGATTTAACCCGTTAATTCTCTCCCCTCACCTCTGCGAGTCTGTCGGCAGTCGATTCCCCCTTGGCAAGACGTCGTCAGTTGTTTTTCGGCAAGCTGCGCACCGCCCAGATTCTTTTTTTACGCCGCTTCTCATTAGTGACGTCCATGCGTGATTGGAGTTGTGCATATAATATATTTGTATTTAAAATAAATTAATTGAACTGAAGCAGTAGCCTCAAGAGCCTCAAATAAAATAGGCAATTACTGTTATTACTTCCGCGGGTAGCTCTAACCTAGCGCCATCTCCGCCAATGGTCCTGACACTGTGTGACAAGAGAAGTGTGGAAGTTCCCCTCCCTATGATATTCAAGTATTGTATAATACGTGAGAACTCTCTCAGCTGACTCTGACACTCGAGAGAGACTCCATTATTGACACTGTTTTCATAGGTCATTATTTCTAAATAAGACGCTGGGAGTGGAAAACGTACCTTATACTATACACTATAATACAACCATGAAAGCAACATATAAGTATGAATAAAGAATTAAATAGAGCATCCTAAATATTTTATACTTACTACCTAGTACCTAAGCTGTTATTTTATCGACTGGCTTTATTTCTCGTTTTTTCATTTAATTAATATCTTGCCAACATATATAGTAATCCCGATGAGTTATAAAAACTCACTCTGGGACAATGGAAATTAAAGAAATACAGGAGTTACAAAAGAATACAGAGATCAAACTAACATAAATCAAACAATATAATACAATATAACATAATAGAAATAAAGTGTAAAAAAATGTAAGTACTTAGTATTAATATAAGAAACAAAATTATAAATAGAAACAAAGGAGAATAAATAAAACCCTGAAGTGCAGTAAATGAGGATGTTTTTACGCTACCGGGAAAAGAAAATTCATTTCGAAATTAGGTATTTTCATCTTTAAACGAATTAAAAAAATATTCTTTTAAAGCCTTATTTTGGAATTTTCTATTAGGTTGACTATTTTTATATTTATCTGGAAGTGAGTTATATAATGTATTCCAAAGATTTTATCCCATACTTTGTGGTGTGCGCAAGTGAAATGTGAATTTTATTGTTATTTCGTGTGTTATGTTGGTTGATGTCTTGATTGTAAAGGGGTTTGATGTTAGTGTGCGTTGTTTGCTGAGTAATTTGTAGAATGGTGCTTGTAATTTCATATTTGGGGAGGATCTTGATTGGAAGGATGCAGGTATTTGAATAAATGTCCTTGACACGAGTGTCCCATGGAAATATGAAACAGAAACACGCAGACAATTTGAAAAAAGAATAAGGTCGCTTTTCTTTTTCTGTTTCATATTTCGTTGAAGATTAAGAATACGGGAGTGTTAATCACAAGATAGAAATAATTGCAATTTGAATTGGGAATGTTTGCCTTTCTTAATACGGAACGGGAGTTCCGTTGGGGGTTCTTGTGTCGCCCCAAACGAGAGTTTTGTGCGATAGATAAAGATTAATGCACTGAAAACAAACGACCTAAGTCAAATGAGGTGACTACCCCCTTCGGATCGTACGTTTGATTCAGCGCCGATCCACCATACGTTCAAACTGTGCAAAAATATAGGTGCCATCTCTAAGGGGGCGCCGTGAAAATAAAAATCTTATTTAAATTTACTTACAACATTCCCTAAATCATTTAAATTACCCGCATCATGAGATAATTATGTTTTCTATCGCGCTTGCACTGTGCATTCAACGGCTATCGAGAAAGTATGGAAAAAAGTTATTTGTCACGGATTTTTTTTAAATAAAAAAAAATGTGGGGTGCAATCGGTCCGTACTGCACAGGGAGATGTCGTAGAACCGGCCCTGGTTTGAATTTTACTTTCAGTTAATTTTTTTTTTACAAAAAACGAAATCTCTCGTATCAGCTAGTCCCCGAGCATTTTGCTTTTTGGGAAGATTGCTTCCGTTTGAATCGACCTCTTTTCAAACAATCGGAAAAGCAGGTCTACAAGGATGCTGGAAGTGCGTCAGACCAGACCCCGCACGATGCGTGTTACCATCAGCCAATATGAACAGATCGGTTTGTGCAGCAGTCCAGCACGAGCGCGCGCCGAGGGCGGGCCGCCCCTACCCCCCGCCGCCGCTGGGCCAGGCGGCCAAGGCGGACCTGCTGCCGCCGCCGCTGCCCTACCACGCGGCCTACTTCACCCCGCACTTCATCTACCCGGCCATGTTCGCCAACAGCGCCGTCTATCCGCCACACGTCGGTGAGTTCTGCCGTTCTTTGATCCCTTTACTTTCTTAGTGAACACCGTACGAGAGTCCCAACCGCTCCCAATCTTTGGGGCATGTTGAGGGGTTGAAGTTAGTGAGGAGGAGGAGGGGATGGGGAAGAGGAAGGTTGGAAAGTACCCTACCGTCTAGAGCTAGTGGGTCTATGGAATCCTCGATCGGGGTATGTTATGAGGCTGAATGTAGTGAGTGGAGATGGGGAAGAGGAAAGTTGCAAGGTACCCTACCGTCTGGAGTCAGTGGGGTTATGGCATTTCATATCCGAGTATGTTGTAAGGCTGAAGATAGTGGGAAGAGGAAGGTCATGGGGAAGAGGACGGTTAGAAAGTACCCTACCGTCTGGAGTCAGTGGGACTATGGCATTTCAGATCCGAGTATGTTGTAAGGCTGACGATAGTGGGAAGAGGAAGGGCATGGGGAAGAGGATGGTTAGAAAGTACCCTACCGTCTGGAGTCAGTGGGACTATGGCATTTCATATCCAAGTATGTTGTAAGGCTGAAGATAGAGGGAAGAGGAAGGGCATGGGGAAGAGGACGGTTAGAAAGTACCCTACCGTCTGGAGTCAGTGGGACTATGGCATTTCAGATCCGAGTATGTTGTAAGGCTGAAGATAGTGGGAAGAGGAAGGTCATGGGGAAGAGGACGGTTAGAAAGTACCCTAACGTCTGGAGTCAGTGGGACTATGGCATTTCAGATCCGAGTATGTTGTAAGGCTGACGATAGTGGGAAGAGGAAGGGCATGGGGAAGAGGACGGTTAGAAAGTACCCTACCGTCTGGAGTCAGTGGGACTATGGCATTTCAGATCCGAGTATGTTGTAAGGCTGACGATAGTGGGAAGAGGAAGGGCATGGGGAAGAGGACGGTTAGAAAGTACCCTACCGTCTGGAGTCAGTGGAACTATGGCATTTCAGATCCGAGTATGTTGTAAGGCTGAAGATAGTGGGAAGAGGAAGGTAATGGGGAAGAGGACGGTTAGAAAGTACCCTACCGTCTGGAGTCAGTGAGAATATGGCATTTCAGATCCGAGTATGTTGTAAGGCTGACGATAGTGGGAAGAGGAAGGGCATGGGGAAGAGGACGGTTAGAAAGTACCCTACCGTCTGGAGTCAGTGGGACTATGGCATTTCATATCCAAGTATGTTGTAAGGCTGAAGATAGAGGGAAGAGGAAGGGCATGGGAAGAGGACGGTTAGAAAGTACCCTACCGTCTGGAGTCAGTGGGACTATGGCATTTCAGATCCGAGTATGTTGTAAGACTGAAGATAGTGGGAAGAGGAAGGTCATGGGGAAGAGGACGGTTAGAAAGTACCCTACCGTCTGGAGTCAGTGGGACTATGGCATTTCAGATCCGAGTATGTTGTAAGGCTGACGATAGTGGGAAGAGGAAGGGCATGGGGGGAAGAGGACGGTTAGAAAGTACCCTACCGTCTGGAGTCAGTGGGACTATGGCATTTCATATCCAAGTATGTTGTAAGGCTGAAGATAGAGGGAAGAGGAAGGGCATGGGGAAGAGGACGGTTAGAAAGTACCCTACCGTCTGGAGTCAGTGGGACTATGGCATTTCAGATCCGAGTATGTTGTAAGACTGAAGATAGTGGGAAGAGGAAGGTCATGGGGATGAGGATGGTTAGAAAGTACCCTACCGTCTGGAGTCAGTGGGACTACGGCATTTCAGATCCGAGTATGTTGTAAGGCTGACGATAGTGGGAAGAGGAAGGGCATGGGGAAGAGGACGGTTAGAAAGTACCCTACCGTCTGGAGTCAGTGGGACTATGGCATTTCATATCCAAGTATGTTGTAAGGCTGAAGATAGTGGGAAGAGGAAGGTCATGGGGAAGAGGACGGTTAGAAAGTACCCTACCGTCTGGAGTCAGTGGGACTATGGCATTTCAGATCCGAGTATGTTGTAAGACTGAAGATAGTGGGAAGAGGAAGGTCATGGGGAAGAGGACGGTTAGAAAGTACCCTACCGTCTGGAGTCAGTGGGACTATGGCATTTCAGATCCGAGTATGATGTAAGGCTGACGATAGTGGGAAGAGGAAGGGCATGGGGAAGAGGACGGTTAGAAAGTACCCTACCGTCTGGAGTCAGTGGGACTATGGCATTTCATATCCAAGTATGTTGTAAGGCTGAAGATAGTGGGAAGAGGAAGGTCATGGGGAAGAGGACGGTTAGAAAGTACCCTACCGTCTGGAGTCAGTGGGACTATGGCATTTCAGATCCGAGTATGTTGTAAGGCTGACGATAGTGGGAAGAGGAAGGGCATGGGGAAGAGGACGGTTAGAAAGTACCCTACCGTCTGGAGTCAGTGGGACTATGGCATTTCATATCCAAGTATGTTGTAAGGCTGAAGATAGAGGGAAGAGGAAGGGCATGGGGAAGAGGACGGTTAGAAAGTACCCTACCGTCTGGAGTCAGTGGGACTATGGCATTTCAGATCCGAGTATGTTGTAAGACTGAAGATAGTGGGAAGAGGAAGGTCATGGGGAAGAGGACGGTTAGAAAGTACCCTACCGTCTGGAGTCAGTGGGACTACGGCATTTCAGATCCGAGTATGTTGTAAGGCTGACGATAATGGGAAGAGGAAGGGCATGGGGAAGAGGACGGTTAGTAAGTACCCTACCGTCTGGAGTCAGTGGGACTATGGCATTTCAGATCCAAGTATGTTGTAAGGCTGAAGATAGTGGGAAGAGGAAGGTCATGGGGAAGAGGACGGTTAGAAAGTACCCTACCGTCTGGAGTCAGTGGGACTATGGCATTTCAGATCCGAGTATGTTGTAAGGCTGACGATAGTGGGAAGAGGAAGGTCATGGGGAAGAGGACGGTTAGAAAGTACCCTACCGTCTGGAGTCAGTGGGACTATGGCATTTTCAGATCCGAGTATGTTGTAAGGCTGACGATAGTGGGAAGAGGAAGGGCATGGGGGAAGAGGACGGTTAGAAAGTACCCTACCGTCTGGAGTCAGTGGGACTACGGCATTTCAGATCCGAGTATGTTGTAAGGCTGAAGATAGTGGGAAGAGGAAGGTCATGGGGAAGAGGACGGTTAGAAAGTACCCTACCGTCTGGAGTCAGTGGGACTACGGCATTTCAGATCCGAGTATGTTGTAAGGCTGAAGATAGTGGGAAGAGGAAGGTCATGGGGAAGAGGACGGTTAGAAAGTACCCTACCGTCTGGAGTCAGTGGGACTATGGCATTTCAGATCCGAGTATGTTGTAAGGCTGAAGATAGTGGGAAGAGGAAGGTCGTGGGGAAGAGGACGGTTAGAAAGTACCCTACCGTCTGGAGTCAGTGGGTCTATGGCATTTCAGATCCGAGTATGTTGTAAGGCTGAAGATAGTGGGAAGAGGAAGGTCATGGGAATGAGGACGGTTAGAAAGTACCGTCTGGAGTCAGTGGGACTATGGCATCCCCGACCGCGGTATGTTGTGAAGCTGAAGGTAGTGGGGAGGGGGTGAGTATGGGTAAGGGGAAGGTTGGAAAGTACCTGGCTATTCATATCTGGTCACTAAACATGGTCAAAGCCATTTCTAAAACAGATGCAGCCATGTGGTTTTGAGTCGTTCCACAGGGTACAGGAAAACCCGTCACTATGCGTCAGTTTGAATTGATTCGTCATTCATATGCCATTAATATGTACGAATTTCAGTTAGCAAAGCGCGTGTTAAACAAGTTTACAAAGTATAAATATGCCTTTCCCTGTGGCAGTCAACGACGGACGTCGCGGCGGCCTGTGGGTGACGGCGGCCAAGGAGGACGAGGTCAGCAGCTCCCAGGAGAACAGGTCCGCCTCCAGGGACCATAGCCTGTCCGCCACCCACCGGCGACACGGTGAGCGCCAATCTTATTTTATATTATTTAAACTAAACATACCTTGTTTACGATCCGAAGAGGGGTGACGTGAGTGCCCCACTTGATCCTGATTATTAAAACGTTTTCACGACACCATCTTGGATAATTTGTTTTAGGTAATATGTACTTAGAGCATGGGTTCCGAACCTGGGGGTAAAACAGCTATTCTGCGGGGGTAATAATGCTGGTAATTAATTAAGGAAGTACATTGAAATTACTTATATTTTTGTGCAATTTTATGATTAATAGAGGCTATTTGTATGCATTTGTTGTTTTATTCGTTAAAATTTTAAAGGGCGGTAAAATCAGTTTCCTTGATAGGTCATAGGGGTAACAAGACTGAAAAGGTTAGGAACTACTGACTTAGAGAAACTAACTAACCAACTAACCATCACGCCGTCTCATCGCAGGGGTAAGCAGAGAGGATGGACTGCCACACAACTGTGTCTCGGCACGCACTCCTTGCTTCATTCACATTCATACATAATATTCTGTTATTCTGACTCTTAACATGACCCGACTCAACTTAATTCACTTGCATCATACATTTTCGCATCATATATTTTTTCTTTCTTCGTTTATCCGCTCTACAAGCCCATACCATCTAAGCGTCCCTTTCTTGATCCTATTTATTACGCTTGCATCAGCCTTGCATTCTTTCCGGATATCGACATTTTAACACGGTGATAAATCTTCTGGAGTCCCTCAGGGTTCAGTGCTGGGACCCCTACTTTTCATTGTGTTCATCAATGATGAACCAAAAATTATTGAATCATTCGGACTTCTTTCCCACTGCTATTCTGACGATCAGCAAATCTATTTCTATTGTGCACCGAATGAGATAGACAAACTAAAAGATACCACTATCAAATATATTTCCGCCATCACAAACTGGATGTCTTCGAATAAACTAAGACTAAATCCATCCAAAATGGAATTTCTCTGGACAGCAACAAAAAAGCGCCAGTCAATAATAGATAAATCTCATCTCACAACTTCTGGTTATAACATCATCCCTAAAAATGGCGTGAAACTCTTAGGTGTCCATCTAAATGCCGAACTCTCACTCAAATCCCAGATAGATAAAACAGTGAGCGCAGGTTTTTTTCACCTGCGTCAAAATCCATTAGAAGAAATGTTACGTCTAATGCCACAAAGATGTTGGTAAATTCTTACGTTGTGTCACGACTCGACTATTGCAATGGCATATATGCAAATCTCCCCAAAATATACACTGACAGACTTCAGTCAGTTTTCAATACTGCAGCAAGGCTGATAACTGGCGTTTCCAAATATTCCCATATATCGCAACATCTTAAGAACCTTCATTGTCTTAAATGTCCTGAACGGATCCAATTCAAACTATGCTGGATGATTTTTAAGGCGAAACATAACATGGCGCCGCCTTACTTGTCGGAAATGTGCATTCCAAGCGATACTAACACGAGACAAGTTACTCTTCGATCGGCATCTTCAACGGCCATAGGTAGACTCTCTATACCTAAACGCAATTCTAACACCAATTTCGGAGATAATAATTTCGGAGACCGAGCTTTTGCCGTAGCAGGTCCCACAGCTTGAAATAACCTCCCTTCACATTTGCGAAAGATCGACAGCTCAACTGAGTTCAGAGCAAAACTTAATACACACCTTTTTAAATTATCACACCCACAATAATGTCAATTAACTTCACTAGAGTTTTGATCACCCAGTCCGAGTGCTATACATAGTTTATGTATATAGTCAAGTATTACTTACTCCACTTTTCTTTCTACCCTAGGTCCGACAGCACGGGCAACAACCATTATTAATATGTGCTAATTTTAATATGTTAATTGTGAGTCACTAGTTATAATAAGTACTAAGCATAAGTTAATATTAAATCTTACTTGTAATATTATGTTAATTATGCTGTAAAGCGCCCTTGAGGTGATATTTCTGTCACGAAAACGGCGCTATATAAACCAGCCAATTATTATTATTTATTATTACTTTATGGTTTAACCGCACATATGCCTCAGGGATCTCATTTCTACAGCATTCAGTCAGTTCCATGCCTCTCTGCTTGTAGGCATTATTTATTTGTTCACAAGCAGTTGGTGTAACACTTAGACAAAAGTATATTCATAATATTTCAGTAAAGATATCGCACAAAACTCTGGTTCGGGGTGACGTTGGAACCCCCTTTGGAACGTAAGTGTTAATAATTTGGTTGAATTCAAGTGAAATCGCCTGCTGTTTTTCCCATTCAATGCACACTTGCAATACGCAAAATTCTCTTATTGTGCCTTCATGGCTCTTTGGTTGTGCAAACTCTTGAATTGCTTTACCCTAATTACTTGTTGTTTTCCTACATTTTTCACTAGTTTTTGTGAGTACTTTATAAGACGTGTGGGATTGCACCAACCTCCCCAAATCCATACTGACTTTGTTGTTACATTTTAGGCTCGCATGAAATCGCATCGGCAATAATTATTTCTCCCTTGCCCACCAACGCGATGAAAGAAGTAGTTTCCCCGGCAATCAAACCCAGCGACCACAAATCCAGCACGGGCATTCCCTCCACAACGACAGACGCGAACGGGGAGCTCTTTACAAAGAGCGATCGCATAAGCGGCGCCGACAGTAGAGGCCCACTGCTCAACTTCAACGATATATTCGTCCAGGCCAAGACTCTGAAGAAAGCCATCGGCGGGACTGGGGCGCCGAGCGGGCCGAGCAGCCCGGGGGTGTGGGACTTGTCGGGCCCCGGCCTGTGCGACAGTGTGCACGAGGCGGCCGCCCAGGTGCTGTTCCTGACCGTCAAGTGGGTGAGAGCCATCCCCTCCTTCCTGCAGCTCGGCAGGTCCGACCAAGACTCCCTTCTCGGGGCCTCCTGGAGGGAGCTGTTCATCCTGACGGCCACTCAGTGGGGACTGCCCATAGAAGGTAAGGTATCTCTTGTTGAGACCCCTCTCTCCCAGTTTTTGAGTTGAAATGTTTTTAATGATAAATTCATGTGATTCAGGGTCCATCATATCGTCGCTGGAGAGTCAAAAGGGCTTAAGAGACACTTTGGTGAAAAATGAATTAAATATGAAGTTTTGAGCAGTTTTTTTTTTCTGCATCGAATGCTCTAACTCTTGTTTGATTCTGAAGATTTTTGTGGCCCTTTAGTCATCTAAAATATATTTACTATTTGGAAGAAATAATTTAAGTTTGGACTTTTTAAAACTTTTTGTCCCTTCGGGTAACTCAGTGAGTGCATTGAGTTACCTGAGTAAACTTTTCCAACCAGGTACTGAAGACATTGATTTTACAGTAAAACAAAAAAAAACTTCAAAGTGCTCTTGTGTAAACTTCCCAAAATGACGCTTCAGCCCTTTTGCCTTTCCAGCGACGATATTTAAATGTTTGTACAAACACCGCACAAGATTCCTACTGTCCAGAGATAGTGCGGCTAGTGGCTAGTATAGTATCCCAATATTGGTGACTTTTATGAGATGGAAAGAAATAGGTGAAAAACCAAAGGCGTACGGTAAAGTGGTTGCCTGACTCATCAGCTTTAATTAAGTTTTTTTAATTGCTAATATATTTATATTATAATAGTAATTTAAACATTGTAATTCCGCAAATTAATTAATTTATAATTTTACATTATCATGTTAGGTTTTGAGCCTGCAACTTCAGATTCCTGTAGTTAGTAACTGTAATAACGGAGAGTTTTACAATGTTTTCCAAGAAAGAAATCACACGCAGAAAACAATCTAAGAAAACTTTTGAATTCCGGGATGAGATATCCAAGGGCTCGGCTACTGTACACCATCTGTACTGAGCACCGTCGTGTAGATTCTACCGATAATCCGGCACGAGTTTCTATGGAAAGCGTGATGTTCCAGAGAGCGAGACTGCCCCGGAGCTCCAGGAGCACGTGCACCAGCTGGCGGCCCTGAGCCAGCGCCTGGCCGCCCTGCACGTGGACCACACGGAGTACGCCTGCCTCAAGGCCATCGTGCTCTTCCGACCGGGTGAGAACCAAAACGCATTCGCTACCTACAACTAAGTTTTTTTTTTTTAATTTATGGTGAATACTGCACAAGAGTCCCAGCTGCTCTCAACCGTCTAGGGACAGTGAGACAATGGCATCCCCAATTTGGGTATGTTGTGAGGCTGAAGGTAGTGAGGAGGGGAGGAAGATGGGGAAGAGCAAGGTTGGGAAGTACCTGACTATTGATCAGATCTGGTCACCAAACACGGCTAAAGCCATTTCCAGCAACGTTTCGATTCTGAATGGTGGTCTTTAACCAGGGCGATACTTACTAGTATCTACCACTCTAAAACGTGCCGAAAATATACTTTTTTATTATTTTATATGAATTAAAGGTGTTATGACAAATATTATTTAAGTAAAAGTTATTGGCGCACGCCGGGTTTGAACCCGCGACCTTTGGATTCGTAGTCGAGCGTCTTACCACTCGACCATGGAGGCCGTCATTGGTAATAAAGCCCTTTGGGTGACCGATCAGACGCGTGATTTCTGTCACATACAGAGTACAGCCCCTGCTTTTTCAAAATAGTGAATTACTATGGATTTTTCAAGTAACATTTTTTTGTTTTGTTATGGGATAAATATTACCTACTTACTAAACTGCAGGAATGGGTGCAGGGGCTGATCCTTCCAGAGGATTTGATTCGGCTTTTACATTTGGTTTGGACAAATTTATCATACCGGACAAGACTACTTATGGATTATTTTCACGATTGGTTATGATATAGGTAATCCCACGTTCCAAATATTTATTTATTTATTTAAAACGCAGACGGTCAAATATCTGACATTGATGACAGAAACAAACACATGTGACATAATTTATATCATTAAAATATATAAATCAAGAGTTGTCGACCGGTCGGTAGCTGAGTGGACAAACGCGTTGTTTCCCACCCGGGCGTCGTGCATTCAATTCCTCTGCTGGCTTCATTGCACAAGCAACATCTTCCGCTTCTTATGACGGCAGTAGGAGTTTTTCAAATATTGTCAGGTTATTCGTAACCCAGGAATGTTTGTCTTTCTTTTTAAAAATGTACGCAGTTTCTTTTTCCTCCATTACATTCCTTCCTGCGAAGGAATCAGGGTATTTTTGGGTATCACCCCGAAATGTGTATATTTTCAAGACAATACCTCAAATGTGTAGAAAAACTAAGTTAACCCGAGAAACGCAAACAGCTTTCAAATAAATAATTAAAATGTTTATTGAAACTATTTGAATGGATAAAAACAGTGATACAAGATTATATATTTGGTGTTTACAACAAATTATTTTCGCATAAATATAACTTTGATAATAATAATTACCCTGTCTAGATTATAATGACAGGTATATGTGTAATTTTATTAAGGTTTTTTAATGTATTTATTTCACCCCATATGGGGTAATTTCCCCCGGTACGCTGACAGGTCTGCTCTATCATAAAGATCACCTTTGCCCACAACACGGGATTACTATGGGATTATCTCTTCAGCGGCCATCCCATTAAAGACATTGTTTGCAGCTGTCTATGAACAAGTTGTGGTGTTCCAGACGCGGGGGGCAGCGAGGGGCTGCAGGCGCAGGCGCTGCTGGCCCTGCAGGGACACAACCCGGGCCGCTGCGGCCGCCTGCTGCTGCTGCTGCCCGAGGTGGCGCGCCTGGCCGCCGGCGGCCGCCTGGAGCGCACCTTCTTCCGCCCCACGGTGGGCGACGTAGCCATCGAGACGCTGCTCAGAGACATTGACTCCCCCTAGTCACTTACACTAACTACCCACAGATACGAGCCAGGATTTTATACAAACATCTTCATAACAAGAGTCAATTCCACTATTTCGTTTTAAATAATGTGAACAGAGTAAAATTTCACTACACATGTACATCCTTATCTGTGCCGTTGGGGGCGTGGCTACTGTAAATGCAATAAAAATGATTTGAGATTCTCAAAAGCATTAAAATGTCAAATCTGCTCTGATGATGGACACTGCAAGGCTGTCCGAAGCGTTGGCTAAAAAAGTGGGAAGTTAACACGGCTTTTTTGGCTGCCTGCACAGATGAGTTTGTAAATCCGTAGATTTGGAAATACAAGAACATTTTGCATGCAAACAGATTTGACATGTTTGCATTTAAATTTTGTTATGAGAATTTTAGCCACCCCAAATCAGGACTAAGCCATTCCCGCTTTGGGGGGTTTTAGGAGGCTGAAAGAACTAAGGAAGGGAAATGAGAAGAGGAAGGGGAGTGTTCAAAAGTACCTAGCTATTGAAATCTGGTTAGCATAAGCTTAAGTCATTTCAACCAAAGTTTTGGTTTTAAACGAGGTCTACAGGTTAAAGTTTTTAAACATTATGTACATTGTACCTACTAGAAAACAAGTGTTTGCACTTTTCAATAACATTATAAAATAATATTACTGTGTAAATATTAGGAAATAAAATGTATTACAATATATGCTATTTAATTATTTGACTAGACAGTAAAATACATTCCGTGTTCTGAAAACCAATTATGAAGAGACAATTTTAAAATATATATATTGTAATTTAAATAAAAAATATTTTAGTTTTAAGCCACTTTATTTATACACATATAACAATTCGACCGGTTTCGGTTAAACTTAACCTTCTTCAGGAACGTATATATATAAACTAAGATTAAAATATAGAGTTATACAGTAGACAAAGAAATTAGTGAAAGAGACAAAACATTAGTATAAACAGGACAAAGCATCAGAGAAGGGGTGGTAATGGGTAGGTAGAGAGGTAGGAGATGGGAAGAGGAGAAGGGGAACATTCTTAAAATCGGACTTTTAGTTAATTCTAATTGTTTGTTTAAAATTTGGCAATTATTATTATTATTTGATTTTGATATTTCTAATGCTTCTAGATTATTAAGGCGCAAACCTATTCCATTTTTATGTATTATTTGTACACCTGTATTTTTTATTAAAAAGTATGGTTAGTTTTAATTAAATGTTCGGCAAATTCGGAAAAACCTATACTTGTTAAACATCTAATGTGTTCTTTGACTTTAATGTTTACATTTCTCGCGGTTTTACCAAAAATTACAACATAAAGGTGGTAGTCGAGCAGGCGCAGTTTACAGTTAGCAGTCTACACAACATTTTTAAAAATAGAAATAAAAATATTAAGTTACAATTTTACAACAACAATATAATATTAAACCATCATAATAAATTTATTAGTTCACAACAAGTTTTTTTTAAAAGAAATCATTCATGTTTGATCTGCCTAGGCTGGAGATCCAAATCTTGGTGTCTAATTTATATTTTACATAATTTGCGTTCTGTCTAATGGCCGGTGGAAGTACATTATTTAGTTTTGTTGCAAAGTATCTAAAGTTTCTTTGGCCAAATGTTGTTTTAGCGATCTCGTATCGCGAGCGGTTTGGACATTTTCAAATTGACTTCTGTGTTTAAAGAGATATGCTAGTATTTTTTTGGCATAAAGTTGCCTAATATCTAAAACACAAATTTTCTCAAAGATTTCATCCGAGCTGGTGGTAATTGGTAGTTTTAGAATAATCTTTATAATTAAATTTTGAGCTTTTAAGATAGGATCAATGGCAGCAGCGGTAGCCCCACCCCAGGCTATAATACCAGATTGACAAAGTGCATAGTAAATTAGTTTAAGTAGATTCAGGTTAAGAAAATTCCTAGTTTGTCGAAAGAAGTATATGGATTTTCTAAGTTTATTTGCTGTAGTGATAATATGTTGTTTCCACTTTAAATTGCTCTAAAAAATAATACCCAAATATTTGATTTTAGTGACCCTTTCCAAGCAAGGGCAATCACATGTATGAGTATTATTCAGGGGGCAAGCACATATTTTTATTAGGTTTTCTGGAGTAGTTAAAGAGGGATTAATGCTAGAGGCAATGTATTTAGTTTTTGTCACATTCAGTGTTAGAGTATTATCATCTAGCCATTTTTTAACTACATTGATGCACTTGTTCGCTTTCATGTAAACATCATTCCAATTTTTAGATTTGAAGAGGAGGATCGTATCATCAGCAAAACTTACAATTTTAGCATCTATAGACATTTTACACAATTCATTTATATAGATCAAGATTAAGTGGGACCTAAAACGCTTCCTTGAGGCACGCCGAAACTAATTGGCAGTTGCTTGCTAAGACAGTTATTGATTTTTACACTCTGTTTACGGTTAGACAGGTAGCTTTGAAAAATACTAAGTTCATTACCATTTATACCAATGTTTGATAGTTTTTGTAACAGTTTGGAATGTGAGATAGTATCAAAAGCTTTACATAGGTCTAAGAATATTGACAAGCATTTTGATCCTTTGTCTAAATTTTTAACTAAAAAATCTGTGACCGTTGCTATAGCATCTGAGGTACCTTTATTTTTCCTGAACCCAAATTGGTTGGAGGACAGTGTGCTATTATTTTCAAGGTATTCAACTAGTTGATTGTTGATAGCCTTTTCAAAGACTTTAGACAATGAATTTAGTAGTGTAATTGGGCGATAATTAGTTATGTCCGCTCTAGAGCCTCCTCTATGTATTGGAATAATGATTCCGTATTTAAGTTTGTCAGGGAAATGGCCTTTTAGGATGCTCAGGTTAATAAGATATGTTAGGGGAGTGGTGATTTCAGGTGCAAGTTTTTTTAAGGCAATATTTTAAATATTGTCCAAGCCAGTTGAAGATGAGTTCTTTAATGAATTAATGATATTTCTCGTGTCTTCATTAGAAATTTGTTTTACACTAAAATGCAAGTTATTTTGCTTATTTATAGTGTTTATGCTGGATATAGTAGAATTATCACCGATATTATTTGAGAGTTTCTCGCCAATTTTAGTAGAACTATCACCAATATTATTTGCGAGTTCCTCACCAATTTTTGCAAAGTATTCGTTAGCATGATTAACAATAATATCGGGATGAATGGAAAAACTTATTATTTATGTTAAGTTGTTTTAAGTCATTTGTTGGATGAGCTTGAGAATGAGTGGCCTCTTTAAGTGTTTTCCAATTTTTTTTTGTATCATTATTACAATTTTCTATTTTCTGTTTGTAGTAAGTCTCTTTAGCCTTTCTGATTATTTGGGTACATATGTTTCTATATCTTTTATAAAAGTTAAAGAGTTGAATATCACAAGGATTGTTAATAGTCTTTTTGTAAAGCTTATTACGCTTACGGATAGAGTTTAAAATAGTGTGGTTCATCCATGGTTTAATTGGTATTATGTTATTAGGTATGTGTTTTACAATTATATTTGTTTGTTGGTTAATGGTAGTCTGTAGATAGTTTATGAAATATGTCCAGGCGTCTTCTGGGTTCACGATATCGTATAATTTTAACCACGATGTATTCTTTAGAGAATGAAGAATTCCATCATAGTTGATTGTTTTAATGTTTGTTGTGTTCTTAAGTTTTTCTTTCCGGTTAAATGTTTGTACGGCAAGAATAGTGGCTAGTGATCAGTAAGTGTAGATTCATATACAATAGTTGTTATTGGGTAGTTTGATTTGACCATAAAGTGGTCAATACACGAGATCGAGTCTAATGTAGCACGTGTGGGAGTGTTTATGGTGCTTTGAAATCCATGATATGCAAGCGCATTTAGATATTCTTGGCATTGGGGATGTTGTTTGTATGCAGAATATTTATGTTGAGGTCCCCGGCAATAATACAATTTTTAATATTACATAAATAATTATTGATAGATTTTAAGAAAGGTGATATATTGTAAGAGGATGGGGAACGGTAAATTGCTAGGATACATGTGTCATTATCAAGATTTATTTGTAAACAATTTGCACCACAGACTTGGATTTCATTTACAGATGAACCAATCAGGTCAGTTCTGGTGTAAACAACAACTCCATCATTTTGTTTAGAGTGCATTGAAGTACTATGGAGATCATAGCCATTCAACATTTTGGGTACATAATTTTTTGATAGCCAACATTCAGTAAGAATAAGAATATGAAAAGAGGTTCCAATATTATCCAGTTGAATTGAGAATTCATCAAAATTCTTGGAAATAGATCTTATATTTTGATGTAGGATTTGAAGAGAGAATAAGTTAGTTTGGAGTATAGTTTTACAGAAATTAGGATTTGACGCTCTATAATTAGTGATTAAAGCCATTTTACGTACACATTTATGGACAGTTTAGCACTCGCAACCATCGGCTGAAATTATCTTATAATACATAGGTATTTATATTTTCTTACAGAGGTTGTGAATTGCTATACCTTAGACCTCAGTACACAGTCATGAATATATGCCCATGTATATGTAGTGCATATGCCTAATTAGATTCTGTCAGCCGATAGGGCGAGCTACCAATTACCGTTTAGATAAGTTTAGACAAATGATCCGAATGCTTAATGTAAATTATTTTTTCATTTGGTGATTTACGAATCAGTAACCTATTTTCTCGAAACCAGACATATGTATAATTAGTTTCTTTGGCTTTCTGTTTAGATTTCCAGAGGAGTTCCTTGAAATATGGGCATATGGTTTCCCCTATGTAAATCTTTTCACTACCCAGGGCCGTGGCAGTTTTGGCGTCAATCTTCTTCCGCATACTCAGGATTTGGTTTCGCTTGGTGATGTCCTGGAATTTTACCTGAATTCTTGGGCAGGCTCCTGGTCGTCTGTCCTGGATGAGTTTAACCTCCTTTAGGTCATGCAGCTGGATTGCCGCCCCAGTGGCCGCAGCTACCCGTTGAACCACTAGCGGTGTCTGCTCCTCATTTGAATGTGGAATGCCACATATTTCTAGGCAGTCTTCTTTCGAGATCTGCTCTAGTTCGGCGATTCTTATTTCGAAGGATTTTATTTTTATCATTGATTTCTCTCCTGAGCATCTCAACTTCAGATACCAGTTTGGTGATATTTTCTATTTTAATGTTAATGTCATCATATTGATTGCTGATGAAGTTACGCGAGTTGCGCGATTCAGCATTTTCTTCATCCATTTTCATAAAAAACTCCTTTTTGATTTCATCAAATTTATTGTTAACAGCAGTTAGGACAAAATCGAGGATCTCTTTATGTTCGGGAAGTACAGATTTAACCAATTCAAAACACTTATATACTCAAAGCAAAATTCCCCATAAGAAATAATGGAAATTAGCATGATTAAAACAAAATATGTACCTTTTTTACTTGTACCTAGGTATGTACTTTTTTGGTTTTTTCAATTATTAAAATTTCTTTTTAAGTATGTACGTGTAATCGAATTTATTGATTATTCACTTTTGAGGATTTTACTTCTTACAAACAACTTCAATGTCGGACCGTCATTTGTCAAAGGCAAGAATTTCATTTTAATACTACTTTAAGATTTTGAAAAGCTTTCTTGAAAAAAATAAATTTCATTTTTATACAAATTTTTGCAATGGAGATATTTTTTATTAAATCCTTTAAAATACGCTTTCCTTGTCCTTTGACGGTGGTGTAATATTATTTGCATTCTTTTCTTTTTTTTGTACTGTTCACACTTTCTAGCTAATAATTTGGTTTTGTGGTTATGTTTCATCGCTATGCACGCAATTGCCATTTTTAAAGGTAATGTGAAATTTTATTCATTTTTTATTGTTATCGCCATGAATTCACCCCTAAAAAAAAAAAAACTTTCGGGCTCTCAAAAGTTTAAACAAAGGATTAATGAACAAAACAATATTAAAAAAACTAGTTTCAATAGTCTTTATTTTCTCACATAGTGTGAAACTAACTCATATCAAGTCAAACAAATTCTTCTAACTCAAATATCAAAAACTTCAGTCGAATTGTTTTTTTTTTTGCTGTAACACTGAGAATTTAATACCATTTAGAGAGCTTTGTTTAGATAATCCCAGACTTGGGCCAGAATTAAACTAAATACAATTGTTTTATTAGTTGATTTTGGTTCATAGCAGGTAAAACTTTTTTTTTCCGGTTATTCAGAAATTAAAGTATTATTATAAAACACTGTCAAATGAAGAATTGATACATATCTCAAAAAGGACTGTGTTACCTACCACCAGGTCACTTGGAAAAACTGCCATCTGCTCAATATTATTAAATTGACCTTTGACATTAACAGCGTCGATAAATCCATTTGTTCAGGGGCAAGAATTGTTAATCGTTTTTATTTAGTTAAAAAATATTTGTGAGTACAAGATTTTGTGAAGTTGCTTCACTCGCCAGAGCCACGTTCCCACTCCCTGTCTGCTCCCTGCCTATAACTACATTTCTCATTAGGTCTGTCGGAAATTACTTTAGCAATTTTTTAGGTGAATCTCTTTTTTGATTTGGAAGGCCTAAGCACGTGCCATATTTATACAGAGTTTTGTACTTCACAGATGTATGGAGGTTGTACATACAGGATTTTTTTTTTTCTTTATTAAAAACACATGTTCTAATATATATACATAGATATATTTATTGTTTCTAAAGGATACACTCACATCTGCAGGGTGAAATACATACTATATATACATAGATATATATATATTCAATACATTAAATCACATATTCGAGTTATTTTACACCATCACTCCTTAAGCCAAAACATTTTTAATTTTTACCTCTTTTTACGCATTTCATGATCCATTCAAGACTTTAGCATTTATTAGTAAATGGTGTGGTGAAATCTCGTTACACTGAATTCCACACTTGAGAATGTTGTGACATCCTTTTTATTTTGGCTGATATTGAAATTTGTCACTCTGAAGGAGAAGCTACATCGGTGGCTACAATGTAGAACACGTTAAGGAGATTTCACCTTCCTTGACAACACTTATAAGAGAAGATGATATCGTCAAAAGGGGCGTCCTGGTGGTTGCGACACATAGCGAACACACTACCTTTCGCGCACACTTTGCCCTCGACTACATAGATTTAAAAGCATGGGGATGTTCCTGTTTCATTTGACCTTTCTCTTTGGAATTATATAATGTTGCTGCGAACATTTACTTCAGTGGGAAGGAAATCTCAATCACCATATTTTATAAATTTCTCCTCGTTTACATATTTTCACTCCTCAATACAGGGTATTTATATTTAAGAGAAATAATGCTAATGGATTATCTTATAGAAAGAAACATGAATAAATGCTGGATGATCAGATTGATATAATATCAAGACATTATAATCTATTCTTTGTGATTTGATTTGTGATTTCATCTGCAAGTTGTGTGTTTCATCGGAGCCAATTAAACCAGTGACACCTGTGAGACCAGCAAACCAAAAGACTTTCAGATAACAGAATGGTTATTACCTATCAATAGTGCATTCATTCATAATTTATTAAAACAACTAAAAATTACATATTTGGTATGAAAAGAAAAGATTCTTGATTGTAAACTCAAGTGCATGTGGACATCATGATAATACTGATTCTATTCTAGTTGAACTTTGATAACATAAAACTTTAGTAAAATGCATGATTTGCAGAAACTATGTCAGGTGTGAAAATTAGCACCTTAGCACTAATAAATAACATCAATTTTGCAGAAACATATCGGCGCCAGAAAGGCAAAAAGGCTGAAGTGCCATTTTAGGAATTTTCATTTCAGTAGTCTTCAGTACCTGGTTGGATTTTGAAAAAGTCCCAAATTGTGTCACTTTAGTCGAGCCTTCTCCCAAATGGTACATATATTTTAGATGGCTGAAGGGCCACAAAAGTCTTCAGAATCAAACGAGAGTCAGAGCGTTTGAAGCAGAAAAAACTGATTAAAACTACATATTCAGCTCATTTTTGACCAAAGTGTCGCATAAGCCCTTTTGCCTCTTCAGCGTCAATATACATATCATATGTAGTGTTAATATTATGATCATAATTCTATAAGACAGAAAGCATGTATCTTGCAGAAAATATGTTGAATATATAAAACCATTAAAACCAAATGTCTAATAAATAACATAGATCTTGCAGAAACTAAGTAAACTCAAGTATGAACTTCATATGACTATGGCTCTAATACAACAAAGTCTGCTATTAAACATTCAGTATTGTTAAAAGGTTGCACTCTATAGCAAGTTGTGCATACATACATGCGTGTAAACAATAAAAGGTAACAAAGGGTGCTTTTGATCCGGGCTACCCCAGCCGTTGCTCTAATGAATAACATTGATCTTGAAGAAGGTAGAGAAATTCAAGTGCGAACATTATGGCTATAGCTTTAATAGAGAACATCAATCTGCTGAAACTATACTGAGGTACACATCGAGACTTTAGTCTAACTTTTATTGAAAACATCAATAATTCAGAAATGTAGTATATATTAATATGTACATACTTATGTATTGTAAACCCAAATCGTGGATAAACATTTATAGAATATATTTAATATTTAACATTGAATACACATTGATTATTTAAAATCTGCCATTAATTTCTGAATTGAGAAAATCAATTGGATTTTACATTCATATTTGTAAAAAAAATTGATGATTTTCTAAAAAAATATATATTGAATGCTGTGATAAATAATTAATAATAGGTACGGGAAAACTGGGTTTTGAGACGGCAACATTTTTGCTGATTCCATGTACAGGGAAAGATGAAAAGAGCGAATAGTAACGTAGATATTTAATAGCAAAAAGAAATTGTTTTCATATTTATATATTATTCAACTGAACTGATCTATGAACAATAGTAAAATGGTGGCCAAACACGAAGGCTGCTTATGAAAAACATTCGATCTCTATAAATTGTCTTTAAAATATAGATCTAAAGCTTGACAACGATAACTTTGCAGATGGCGCAGTCACCACCATAGATATTGAGGGTGTAAAATAAATCAATAGAAGAATTTGAAACAATATATTATTATCTGATTATTCTAATTTAATTTTAAGTTTTCAAAATAATAACACCAGTATAAAAATAAATTAAAATATAGTAAATAATTTTTACGAGTAATTGTTTTCCGCAAAGTTGACAACACTACTTAAATTCACAACAGCTCATCCAAAAATTGGATTTTTTACAGAAGTTCAAGAATGCCAAAACTTTGAGAATATTATTATGTGCATCACTTTTATGGGTTTTCCCATTAGTACCTCTCTATATCACAAAATCAAAACAATTAATTTAGGTCCTCTTCTGGTAGCCTGTAAAGTTATTATTGTCAAGCTATTCATAAAATGATGTTTAAAATGCAAGAAAAAAGGATTGCAACAACATAATGTATATAGCATAATAGCATGTAGTATTGTATTACAAAGAATTAAATACTAGCTCATATTTCATGATCTTTGCTTCCATTTTTATTTATTTTAAATGGTAATCTGTACATAGGATACAAGGGACAGCTATAATTCGCCGTAAACAATTATCGCCTGTTAACCTCATGAATGCCGGATTCCCGCAAGGTACAATTTCCGTCGTACCCCGCTGGCTGTAATTTCCTAATAACTCACTTGTGTTTTATAAAATGATGTATTTCTCAATTACGCTATCTTCTCAGATAATGTGTTTATGTATTTTTTCAAATTGTATTTTAATGGTATAAGTGGTTTTTCTGGAACAGCTTATTATTTTTGGAGAATTGGTATTTTCTCCCTCATGTCACTAAAAAACAATCCATTTCCTTTAAATTAAAGTTAAAAATGCATAAGGTTTTCTTGTAAATACAAACAGTAATGTCACTTTAAAAATCGATTTTCTTCAGCCGCACTGACGTAAGCAAACTTCAAATATTTATTACTCGACTTGTACCAAATGTAACGCCGTACAATACAATATATATGTATGGATTGATTATTTTGTTGGCAAGCGATTACGATTCATTTAAATAGAGGGAGAGAATAATTACTAGAGGATAATTGACGTTCCGATAACTAACACTCTACTGTTATATAAAATTATGTATTCTATCTACAGATCACAATTTAATATAAATCCGCAGTCAAAAGCGGAACTCCTATACACATTATATGGAACAGGTCAGCACAAATTAATGCATGCTGTCTACGAATGTTAAGTTTTCAGTAAATAAGGTTTTTTGGGTAATGGGTAATTTCCAAACTATATATTAAAATATATGTAACATTAAAACTAAAAAACGTAAGCTTTTACGAGAATAGTGTTTTTAAATCTAACATAAATATAAAAAATAAAAAAAAATGTGATGATTAACAATAATATATAAACCAATTTATCACAAAAAAATGTTATAAGAGCTAATTAAAAATAAAATAATGAAAGAAAAATATCACAAGTTGCCTAGTACAGGTACTGGGAGGCGAAGTAGTCGTCGTCGAGCAGAGCGTCCTGCGGGAACTCGTCATCGTCGTAGGGCGGGAACAGGAACACGGGCCTGGTCTCCTTCTTGGGCTGCGAGCGGTACAGGCTGTTGTCGGCGCGGATCTGCTCCTTCAGCAGTAGCGGCAGGTAGGCAAAGGGCACGTTGTCTTCCAGCAGGTCAAAGGGCTCCTCGTCCTCGCCGGCCGCCTCGGTGCGGTCGCGGCGCTGGCGGTAGAGCAGGATGTAGGGCGTGTTGGGCGGGGCCAGCTTGTGCAGGTCCTGCTCCGTGCACTGCGTCACCCAGTGGTCGTTGAGCTTCACCCACTGGCGTGGCCCGCCCCTGGCCATGGTGTAGTAGTGGCCCGAATCCATCTGCGAGCCCGAGTGCACTACGGCGCCGTACAGGTCGTACAGCAGCGTCTTGTCGCCGTGCTTCAGGCTCACCGTCTTGTCGTGGTTCACTCGCTCCAGCAGCTTACTCCTGATCTGCCTGCGGGTGTCGTACCAGAAGTGCTTTAGAATGAGAATCAGATTCTTCGGGGCTTCCTCCACCACGATGGACCTCTCGGCGTCTCTCAGCTCGGTGCACCGCGAGCAACGATACTTGTTGTCGTCGGTGAGGTGTTCAGTCTGGAAGTAGTAGTCCACCAGCTGTTGGACTGAGTAGTGCGGGCGCTTGTTTCCTCGGTTGTAGTCGGAGAAGTTCTTGGCCGGGAAGGCCAGCTGCAGGTCTCGGAACCGGTCGGTCTTGGAGCTGGTGAAGTGGCAGGTCATACACTTGATGGTGGTCGTGAGCAATCCCCCAAACGCTTTTTGCACAATTGTTGGGAAGAAGTACTTGTCGGGAATCATCTGTAGATTGAGGGTGTATATGGCGCGGCATTCGCCGATGCGCTGCCGCTTAGCGACTATCTCAGCCACGGAGTCCCTGCGCTTGTGCTTGGCTGCGTGGTACAGGGGGTGCCTGTAGGCCATGGGGGGGGCGGAGGAGCAGCCGGGCTCGGGCGACTCGCAGCGGGAGGGGCTGTCGTCGGGCACGGGGCTCAGCGAGCGCGGCACGTCCTCCATGAAGGTGATGGTCAGCGCCTGCGCCAGCTCGGCGTTATTACTCATAGTCAGCGCCAGGTTCTCACTCACGCACATGGTCATCACCATCTCCTGCGACAGGCTCATGGCCTGTGCAATCTCCTGGCTCATAGCCATGGCCATCTTCGCGCTCACCAGCTTGCCGTTGATTAGCATGCGCCCTTGGCTCCACACCTGCAGGCGTTCCTGCTCGTGCAGACGCTCCAGCAGATGGCTGCAATAACCATACGTCAAGCACAATGTCAACTTTTATTTACCTCATAATTAACCATAATAGAATTCAGTAAGAGTTGGTATATATTGTGAAGAGAATACCAAATTTGGTAAATACTCAACGGAATATGAGTCGTCCATAAAATAGTCGCCCATTTTGCAAATTAATAATATGAAAGCTAAATTATTATGGAACTATTTCCTATTTGAAAAACCATGATTTTTTGACGGACAATACTTCACACTACGGAATTGATCCACTGAGCTGACCAAAGCTTCTGCTGTGAATTTATGACGATAAATTAAAAATTATCTCACCTCAAAAATTCACTGCTATCGTGCTGAAAATTATGAGTAAAGTTAATCTGCCTCGCAAAATCGAGGAAATTGTTGGACAAAACACACGGCCTCTCGGAATACATCATGTGGGCAAACAGCGCGCCCAGCCGAGAGATCAGTGGGAACGTCCCCTTGGCCATTATCAACCCGTTGGAAAATCTGCACATATTAAATAATAATATTAGTCACACAACACAATCTCAGGCAATCGGGAGTAGAGTAGTCTATGGTAAGACAATGCAATACATCACAAGTATATGGTATTTAGTATCGTATAAAATTAGCGAAAGCGCATACATCATCAAAGAAGTGCAAGTCGCAAAGAATATATCAAAAACTATAGACAGCAAAATTATTTCGGTGTGGAAAATCGCCGCCGCCTTCATATCGACTGTGTTTAGGTGAAACGTATTATTCCACATTTTTTTGCAAGCTAACTTAGGCCTAGTGGGTTGAACCAGCGGCGGCTTGTGACATCTTAGTGTGCTAGAGTGCTAAGATTATAAATACGACGTTATTGATGTTGTAGCTGAAAATGATTTTTATTTAAAAACAAAAAAAAATTATGAAGATTATTCAGTTTTGGTGGTGCACTGCACGGTTTGTTGAAAATCTTTATAGAAAATAATGAAATTTTGAAACAAAATAAAATATATTTTCGGGTACAACAACATCAATAATGACTTTTTTTTCAACCTTAACACTCTAAACACTAAAAAGTTATGAGCCGCCACTGGTTTTAACCACCGTCAAATTTTATACTGTCGCAAATCGATGATCATGATTTTTTTTACCACCACCACTTCAAATAATCGTCCTCGTTAACCACTGACTCTCGGCCCGTTTCGGCGTTTGATCAAATTATGATCAGGATAACATAACAGTCAAGCATAACAGCATGATTGTTATGATTAAGCCCTAAATTTCCTTTCAAATAAATGTGGAATAACCCCTTTCACCTAAACACAGTCTAGATAATATGATCAATCTGTATGCACACATTTACCCAGGCTTAAGTGTCTTTATCTTTTAACCCGCATTTCCATGATCATCAAATGAGAGTCATTTCCGAGCGGAAGATTTTCTCCCGAAGCTTGAAATGGCTTTAGTTGTGAGACGGAACACTGGAACAGGAGAATACTGGAGCTGGGGCTCTATGTAATATCAATTACTATTTGGTTCGTTTTGTAAGGTCAATTGGGGGAGGGAGCTGGTTAGGTGTACACAATAAAGATGTGCTAGGTTGGTTGGTAGTATTACCCCTTGGTCATCATGAGGGCCTGGAAGATGCTGTTCATGTAACAGGTGTTGCCGATGTTGACGAGCCCCACATTATGTTGCAGCTTGTTGTAGGCGTCGCTAGGGATGTCGTATGCCTTCCACACGGGAAACTGCTGCAGAGTATCTTGGTCCGACTTGATGTGCGAGTCGAGGCACAACGTCTGCATACAAAAATAATATTCACTTTCTCATAATAATATGGTGCCGTACCAGATTCTTGAAAACTTTCATACAAAATTTAGATATTTTAAAAATAAAAACATTTTGGCTACATTAATATAAATGGCTAGGCTTTCTCAAGCTTGGTCCTAAACACTAGGTTCACGGGTATTTTGTATATACCCATTTCTACAGGCACCCCGTCAAATTGACGGATAAACACAAATACTGTTTACAAATGTCTTATTTAACTGAAATTAAACTCCACGTCTCCACACACTGACTACAACTCTATAGCTGAAGATAGATTTACTTACTTACACTAATGCAGTCGTATGGTCAACTTCGTCAGACTTCCACCCTTGAAGAGACCTTTTTTTATTACCCCATAAATCATAATGCGCTGACTGTGTTAGGCAACGAACGCTTATTTGTAATTTGGGTTTGAAACAATATCCTTCCCACCGATGACATTCTTTCTTCCTTGCTTCACACAAGTTGTTACACTGTGATTATTTTGTTTTAGAAGGAATAATTTCACAAATGGGTCCAATTCAAAAACGTAAACCTAGTGCCGTAAACCTAGTGTCAAAAGCCACCAGACTCCACTGATGGCGATACAGGTCTAAAGAGACCAGCACAAGGACAGACTTTGGACTTTTTTTTTACAATTTGAAGGAAACAGGTGGAAGGAGATGAACAAATAGGTTCGAGAAGAGAGTTTACAGAACCATTTTAACACATTCAATAAATGTTGTTAAAATGGTTCCACCTTTGAGTATAGAAAAGAAGCTTACAATTTCGGGGAAAGCCGTCTTCAGGGAAGGGTGCTCGTCCAATAGCGAGGACAGAGTCTCCACCAGCGTTTGCAGCAGCGGGCGGTTGGTGCTGTGGCTGTCGCACGCCAGTAACTCCAGCATGGACGGCACGTCGAAGGCAATCTGCAAACAGCACAAGTTATCACATACTACAGCGACAAGCTGACAATTCCATCATGGAGGACGTTTCATAGTTTGTGACTCACCAGTTCGAAGGCCTCGGTGGTGTGGCGCATGCAGGCTAGCACGTGCAGGAAGATGCCAGACACGAGAGGTCGCATCTTGGGGATGGCCAGCGCCTCAAACATGGGACTGATCGTATCCAAAGCAACATCGATGAGGATGTCGTACTTGCCACTATCCTGGAAGAAAGAAGAAGTTTAATTGTAATGTCAATAGTTCCAGTACAACTTGATAGTTTTGGAGGAAGTTGCGAGGTACCTGGAGGTTGGTGACAAAAGCCTGCACCCAAGGAGACAGCACGGGGGTCCTCCAGTAGCACAGCCAGTTACAGAGGGTCAGCAGCGCCTGGCGCATCTCGTCCGGAGTCACCGAACACATCATCAGATCTGCCGGTTCCTCTATCTCTCCATCCTCTTCGTCCTGTTGGTCCTCTTTCTTCACATCTCCGATTAGCCATATGACAGCACTGTCGATGACAGACGGGTGGACCAGGGTCAGCAGCACGCACAGTACGGGGCTGACGACAGTGCTCGGCTTAGCGATCAAGTTGAATACTTCCCTCAGGATTCCATAGATCATGCCCTCCTTGAGATCTTCATTCAAATCGGCCAACAGGCATTGAAGATAGACCTCGACACCGTTCAGCTGAGCGTAGAAGTTGTCCTCCAGATAAGCCTCTCGGGGGATGGGGACGCGAGCTAAAACAACACAAAATGTCAGTGATGTTGTGTTAACCAACTAAACCACTAGCACGTACGGTGGCTCCTTGAATTGAAAGTCCATCACATCATAAGTCAAGAGGCACTCACAGAGCATGCTGACCATGCTGGCGCAGGTGGCGATGGGGTCGGTCGGGGGGAAGTCATTAAGCTGCTCCGTCAGGGTGCGGATGTAGGAGGTGAGGTGCGCCAGGTTCATGACCTCCGGCGGCTTGTCCTGCCTCTGCTTTACGGCCATCTTTCTTCCTGAAAAGAAAACAAACATAAGTATTAGTTACCTTAATCATTCAACAATAACCAAATGTGCGATGAACAGTCTGATTCGTCATGAGCAGTTACTATTCGCAAAACTCGTATTACAGTTCTATGAGTTTACCAGTCGCACACGCATTCCCAGATTTGCAATTAAAAAAATCAATACAACATAAATAGTATAAGCACACAATTTTATTCATAAATAGTTTAATATTTTTTAGGTACCACTTTTTCTGCCGAGCTCTCGGCGTGATATAGAAACCATGAGTCCCATCGCTCGTTTACAATTCTGATAAATCTCTGTCCTTTTCCTTTGTTGTATATTTTTAACTCATCGATTCCTCTTGCTGTCAGCCATGATCAATGCGCAAATGCCTGCGGAATTTATTTCACTATGGATTCAGATAACAGAAAACTGGGGGCGTTGGGGGTGATGGACGCATATGCAACAAAGACTGCTCAGTCTCTCCCCCGAACCATCAAGTGGCCAAGGAAACCCAAGGAAAGACTCGACAAGTGCACCAGCTCCATACTTGGAACATCATTTAGCACAAGTTGATTGATATCAGTGTTCACACTAAAGTTATAAGTATAGAATGTGAAGTATAAACGGACGTATTCTTTTTTTGTATGCCTCTTTTTGAATACAATGAAGAAAAGTAAGATAGGCTTTGGAGACGGCAAGCGCCATTCCAATGTCTAGATACAGGGAACTTCAGGCTCAACTTTCGACAAAAGCAAAATCAGTGTATAAGGCTAAGGTTTCAGTTGACCTAGAGGCGTGATGCTAGCAGGACGTGGCTGGTTCAGAAAGGACTATTTAGTGATTCTTTTCAGCACTAAAATAATATTGATTGATGCAAATAAGCATATGTTTTTAAATAGTATTAATACGAGTATATGTAGGTATGCAATATTATTTAGTTTGTAATATTACTTTATGTAATAATAATATTTGTATAACGCCGTTTTTGTGAAAAATCACCTCAAGGACGCTTGTACAAATCTTAATTCCTAGGCTCCATCTTACTACTATCATTTATCTAATATTACATATTATTTTATTGTATCTATTTGTGTATAGTTATTTTCATAGTGTATTTATTAAATGTAATGTTTAGCTTAGTCAAGTATTAACGTTCAAGAGGAAGGGCATGGCCGAAACAGGTGTCGATGAGGTTCGCTATCCATCATACCGCCAACCCTTCGGTGGTGCAAAGAGGAGGACGGAACGTGAACAATGTCGAATTGGCACGTGGAATGTGAGAGGAGGAATGGAAAGGAAGATGAATGAATTATGTGATACAATGATAGCTAAATGTTTGAATGTACTCTGTCTAACAGAAAGTATGAAAAAAGAGAGCGGTACAGTGCAACATAATGACACGCTCGTCATCTGGTCCGGGCAACCAGAAACAGAGAGGGCCTGTCAAGGTGTTGCAGCGTTACTGTTTCCTAGAATGGCTGAATGTATGTTGCAGTATGAATGTGTAAGTGCGAGAATAATGTGGATCCGGTTCAAAATCGGGTTGACAAGGGTGTTTCTTGTTATTGGTTATGCTCCTGTCAATTCTGAATGCGACGAAGTGAAAGATGCTTTTTGGACTAGTGTGAACGATATAATGAGGCTTAAAAATACGATTGAAAGGATTATTATGGCAGGGGACTTGAATGGGTGGGTGGGAATCAGACGAGACGGGTTTGAGTCGGCTTTAGGTATGTTTGGGGATAAAATAACGAATGATAACGATAAAAGAATACTCTAAGTATGTTTAGAGTGGAACCTGTTTGTATCGAATACTTTCTTCGATCATAAAGGTATCCACCAATATACGTGGGAAAGAGGAAATGAGAGGTCAATTATCGATTTTGTAGTAATTGACAAGGTGAGAGCCAATACTGTACACACGAGAGTTTATAGAGGAGCTGAGGTTGAATCTGACCACTTCTTAGTAGTTTCAAGAGTAAACCTCTTTCGCGGCTGGCGAACTAAAGTGAAAACGGTGTTGAATCCAACAAGAGTCAAAATAAAAAAACTGTAAAACGATAATGTGAGAAGTAAGTATGAGAACTGTATAGATATAGGATTGAATGAGAAGGGAATGGATGGTCTAAGCCAGAGGTTCCCAAACTTCTTTGTCCGCCAGACCACTTGCCGATTTTTTCTGTTTTGTATAGACCCCCTGCTTTCCTAATATTGTTTTTTTTTTAGCGTTGGGAAAAACTTCATAGTTTTGTGAACGCTTCGGGAACTGCTAGTTTGAAACAAACCCTTTCGCGGCGAACACTTCAATTGAATTCGAACTCGCCAAAAAATAATACTAGTCGGTAGAGATCTCAAATCGAAAAGTGCTAGCAAATCAACAAAAATTCCTCTCCGAAAAAAAGGCACTAGTTGGTAGAGATTTGAAATCGAAAAGTACTAGCAAATCGACAAAATATCCTCCCCAAAAAAGTGCCAGCAAATCAACAAAATTTACCCTTCGAAAAAAAAGCACTAGTCGGTAAAGATTTGAAATCGAAAAGTGCTAGCAAATCGAGAAAAAGATGAAACTGAGGAAGAACTAGTTCCTCGCCAAATCTTTGTAGTTCTTTGGTTCTTTGTAGTCTTTGAAGTCGAACTTCCATTGAAGTATTTAGAATAAAGTACTTCATTTAGTCCGACTTCAATTGAAATATATGAACTGTCGCAAAATGATTTAGTTCGCACCAACGGAACTACCACCTTCAATTGCAGTATTTGTTCAATGAGAATTGAATGAAGTCGGAACTGCTGCAAAAGGAAGTAGTTCTTTGAAGTTTGCGGGTAGCCAACATTTTGGTGACGGCTTGCCTAAATGGAATCCACTCTCGTGGACCCCCATTTACGCCTCATGCACCCCTAATTTTTTTTTTCATTGACGTAGACACCTTACGGAATCGACCCCTTGGGGTCGATATAGACCACTTTGGGAATGACTGGTCTAAGCATAGAGGAAACACGGAACCATATAAAAGTGAGTATATACGAATCTGCAAGAGGTATGCGGAATAAGCATGCAAGGTGGGAAGAAAGGTGACGCATAGTGGGATGACGAGATTAAACCACTGGTCGCAGAGAAGAAGAAAGCATGGTTATGTCTGATAGCGACTGGCAGTGCTTCTAGCGCGGAGAGGAATCGAGCGAAAGAAGTATACAAGGAATGCAAGAAAAGAGTAAGTGTTGAAGTGAAAGAACGAAAGAAACACCTGGAAGAAGAAGGAATCAAAATGACAAATTGGAAGGAGGTCAAAAGGTCCCGAAACGGCCCAGAAAGCGGATGCGTGAAAGTTATAAAATTGAAAGATGGAAAAATGTTAACAAATGAGGAAGAAATAAAAGAAAGATGTATGAAATATTTTGAAGAGGTTTTTGAAAGCACCCCAAGTGACAGTGTTCCCAGTGTCGAATCAGGTATGAATGATGAAGTGAATGTTACCGAAATCAGCATGGATGAAATAAAAAAATAGATTAAATGCATGAAGAATGGTAAAGCTGTTGGCTTCGACAATTTTGCTGCTGAATACTTAAAAGGAGATAGTCGTGTAGTTCTCATATGGCTGTGCAAACTTTTTAACCGGTGTTTAGAAGAGGGTTACACGCCATTAGATTGGAGAACGGCTGTGATCATGCCTCTGTACAAAGGTAAAGGGTCACGCATGGAATGTGGGAACCATAGGGCTATAAGCTTACCAAGTTCAGTTGGTAAGCTGTATGGTAGAATATTGATCGAAAGGGTAAGAATAAAAACAAAAGCCAAAATATGGGACATCCAAGGTGCTTTTATAAGTGGAAGGGGATGCATGGATCAAATCATTGCAGATGCTTACAGAAAAGTTTTTGGCAAAAAACCAGAAACTTTTCTGTATGTGGTTGATTTGCAAAAGGCGTAGCATAGGAAAAAATTGTGGAAAGTATTATCCATGTATGGAGTTAATAATATTTGGACAATTTATACAGCGCCGTTTTTGTGAAAAATCACAACACAAATCTTATATAAGCAATCGCGTCCTTGTACGAGGGAAGCGTTGCATGTGTTAGAGTGAACGGTGATTGGGCGCGAAAATGAACAATCTGAAAGTATGTTGCCTATTGTATGCGGACGATGCGGTGCTGATTGCTGACAGTATGGAAGATCTAGTTTCTCGTGTCTAGGATGAACCAAGTATGTATGCAAAATGAGTTGATGATGAATGTAAGTAAGTCCAAAGTCATGGTGTTTGAAAGAAAGAGTACGAGAACAGCGTGCAATATAGTTATGAATGATGAATACTTAGAGCAAGTGGATGAGTTTGTGTATTTAGGGAGTATGTTTACGAGAGACGGAAAGGCTGATAAGGATATTGAAAGAAGGGTGAATGCAGGAAACTCCATTAATGGAGGACTCAATGCTGTTGGTGCAAAAAAGAAATTGTTCAAAGAAGCGAATCTAGCAGTTCACAATGGAGTTCTTATACCAACCCTGATGTATGGCAGTGAGGCATGGAACTGGCAGAGGAAGGATGAAAGTAGACTGAATGCTGTGGAAATGAGATCATTGAGACGGATGTGCGGTAAAACCATGTATGACCGTATTACAAATGTGGATATCCGGAAAGAATGCAAGGCCGATATGAGCGTAATGGATAGGATCAAGAAAGGGACGCTTAGATGGTTTGGGCATGTAGAGCGAATGAACGAAGAAAGGAGTGTGAAAAGAATATATGATGCGAAAGTAAATGGAAGAAGAAGTCGAGGACGCCCGAGAAAGACATGGCACGATCAAGTAAATCAAATACTTGAATCGGGTCATATGAAGTCAGAATAACAAAACAGTATGTATGAGACAATGTATGAATGTGAATGAAGCAAGGAGTGTGTGCCAAAACAGAGTTATATGGCGGTCCGTCCTCTCTGCCTACCCCTGCGGTAAAACGGCGTGATGGTTAGTTAGTTAGTTTAATCTATGGCATATTATATTATGTACAGAGATAATATACAGAAGCACACTTACCTGGCAGGTCACTTCAGAAGAACGCTATTATGTTAGTTATTTAGTTATCTAGTTTGGAGAAAGATACAGTTTTGCACGACTTATGATATTGGCAAAATTGCAATTGGTATTTAATTAGTTTGATCTCAGGGCTTGAGCGAAAATTTTATAACGGGCTTTCTGAATTTGTAGTACAGGTGATTTGTCACCGAATAAGAGACAAATTATGATGAAAAGCTTTGGCTGACATAACCCATAGTCAGACTACTCACACTTTAAATTTCACCTGGTCACCTTAGTGTAAATCATTTTTGTTCAATATTATATATTAATATATCTAAAGAAAATGAGCAAAGAAAATTATAATTAGAAAAGAAGGCAACTAAGAATAGGAAGGCCAGAGGAATTGAACACTTGTCTCTGATTTCACAGTCCGCAACGATAGCCAATATACTGTTTAAGTTTTTCAAAATTTGACGCACTATTTTGTATTATCAATTAATATTTTTTATCCGCACTGTTTAAAAATTAGTAAACTAAATTTTTTCAGCATATGGCTTTAAAATATTTACACACTTTGACTGTATTTATGTAAATCAAAGTATGTATGTATCTTTATTTAGAATAAATAATTTATTAGTCTTAGTCGTTTCCAGCGTAAATGGCAGAAAAGCTCTAAAATTATTTTATGAGCGATGAAGGCACATCTGATGGGTGTTTAATACACTAAAAACTGTTTGTGGGGGAAGTAGGGGAAAAATTGGATTTTTTTAGTGGCATTTTACTGCGTCTTAATTTAGCGAAGCAACCTATATCCGCCTACATCAATTCAAACAACATACAAACTAACCTCAAAACTTAATATTTATTTAGATAAAATAACCTCAATTCTTATGTATTCTTTTTTATGGCAGACAGAGTATTGCACCCACCACTCTGTTCCACTGATATGAAACATTAATATTATTATTATTTTCCAGTACGAATAATGGTCATAAACCGATGTTCCACTGTATCTATATCTTAATACCACTTTTATTGCTACAGAATGCTTAAACAAAATAATTTAAGGAAACCAACATCAAAATGCTTTACAGTTTAACTTCCAGCACTGGCCGAGAATACATAGAATAGAAATAAGAAATGACGTGGAAGGAATGAATGTTTGGCAAGAAAATCTGATGAATGGGCAATATCATAGATGCCACTTATTCATGTTTTAAAGTGATACAGGTATAAATAATCCATTTTCGTCAGTTATACACAAAATTTCTCCTTCCAAGATTAGGTGAATGAATTCTAAATGCAGAATCATCAATAATGCACTGTAGTTCCCTTACTACCAATGGACTGAATTTTCTAAATACAATTTGTATGACCACCACAACGTAAATTCACTTGCTGCAAAATCAAGGAATTTCCCTGGGACGGTGCGCTATGTTGATAGCCCACAACTCCCTAGTTCACGCACCGCGCTTTACGAATAGCATATCGGCACCTCCCAGATGAGAACTCTCATCCTATCTGCTTTTCAGAAAGCTTCCAGGTTGGTATTATCATGCGGATTTCAAATATTTTACATGTCATGTTGAACAATTTAGTGTATCAGAGGTAAAGGTTGCCAATGCACCACACCTCCAGCTTACATCAAAATTTTGGAGCCAAAAATAATTGATAAAAGACATGGGTAAAGTTTGTCCATTGCAAGTATCGTTAAAATTATTATGAATTTCAAGACACCACTACTTGTATACCAGATGGCATGTTTTATTTCATAACCATCATCAGCCAGTCTATCAAAAAAATCACGCTTGGTCAAGCTAGTGGATTTTAAAAGTTATAAAGGGTTTTTTTTAATCATAAATTCATGTTTTAGTCTGGCCTTAAATCCTCTCGGGTACCACTGAATAACTAGGTTTGTCCACTTTATGAGTAAGGTTTCCTGCCCATTTCCTTCTTTTTTTATGTCAAAGTATTCAATAACGTTGTACTTTCCATCCCACGTTGCAAAACTTTTAGTTTTTGGGGTTCTGTTGTAAGTGTCTACGTATTGCATCCAGTTGCAAGAGCCGTTTCATAGTTGATTACCACGAAGTAGCAACTATCTGTTCGGTGAAGGGAACTTGGTTCAATGATAAGCCAATTGGAGGCACACTTAATGCCTATTTTTAGCAAGGAGGTGCACCGACGCATGCCACATTTACAGTGAATGCTCGCATTCTACAACGTATTTAAAAGGGAAGACTTTAGCAACAGAAACTTCAATAAAAAGAGAAATAAGTTTTTTAAAATTGGTAATGATCCTGTGACTTCTCCAAAGATTTAGATGCATTTTTGAATTGTAACTTGTCTTGGTCCTTCCCATAATCTCTGCATGTTAAATGATAGCTGAAACTTCTATATTTTTAATATCAACAATACTGTTGAGTATAGACGTCATTGAGCTCTTTACAGATTTGGAGAATGATTTGAAGGAATTTAAATTTGGAAGTATGTATCACAAAGTATATTATTATTGGCTTTAAATAAGAATTGTCGTTACTTTGATGTTGTTACATGTCATTAATTCTGTCGTTCTATAGTGTGTAGTAATAAACAGAGCCATTACATGCAGAAGAATTGTTATGAACTAACATTACTGTACTTTCTGTGTGAATATCAAGAATATCATGAATATTTCAAGAATATCACAGACTGAAAGATGCAGTTTGAATAAATTAGTCATTTTGCAATTCACAGTACATCGACAAAACTTACACGAGTAAGGGAGAAAATAGATATGAACAGGCTATAAGAAAACAGCAGATATTATGAATTGATAATAATTGAGTTAGTAATGTTAAGATAATAATATTGTGGTAGTGAAACATAAAAAAACGAAAGTTGGGGTTAAGCAAAGAGGATGAAATTCATCAAATTAGGTACATGCCTGTATTATGCCTGCACTGTGGTTAAATTCACGCACACTTCTCCCACTCTTGTCATGACCTTCCTCGAGTATTCAGTTCACTTGACCATGTCTTTCTGGTACTTTCCAGAATCGTTTTTCCATCTACTCTTTTGCAAGTAAATTAAGTAAAACGTAAATATGAAATATTTATTACTAAAAAAATGTTATGAAAATTGTATTTACTTATCATGTTCTTCGCAGTCAGATTCAAGTCTCGACTTTTGGGTCCAAACACAAATCTTCAACCACTAAAACAAATACTCACTGAATGTTTATGCGTACAGTTTACACTAGAAGGATTTACCCCTACAAGGGAAATATATTCTAGGGTGATGAGAGAAAGGATAGGGTGAAACAATAAATAAGGACAAATAATAAGGACTGAGATGGGAAACTCTGAAAACCATTGCCAGAAAATTTACATGGTAATATTGTTATTACGCCATGCCTCGTCATTCACCTCGCCGTGTTCTAGCTGCATATGACACACTAACCGCCAATTATATTCCTGCAGTTATAGCAGGTTTGTCTCCTAAGAATGATGCAATGGCACATCCAAAAATGTACTTGTAGCGAGTGACACCAGCCCTACCCAATGCACTCTAGCTAGATGCAGTTCCAGAGACCAACCAATAAGTCTTGATCTCGAATAGACGTGTTATCCTTAATCTTTCTCCCGTTTATCTCCACCAATTAGATAAACGGTGAACCCGGACGTGACCACTATCGCAAGTTCAAAAGATGTGAAAGGCGAACAAAGGATTTAGTAAAAAATTGTACCGTCTTTCTTTATTTTGACTCGTCACAACAAAAGCAAGGTGAGGAAATTCAATAGTTTACACTTGTCACCAAACTGGATAGACGAGTTGCACTAAATTAGCGACCTGATCCACGACCCGCCTAAACAAACAAGCACCAGATCTTAGAGCAGCGACTTCTTTAGGTTAACAAGGAGTCTGAGGCCAAACAGATTCAGCAACTCCTAAAGCTGGGCTTTAGGGGAATTGAACACCTTCCCAGATCCTCCGTCGAATAAAGAAACTCGCATTTAACAGACGGCCTGGAGACACGCTAAAGATGTTGTAGATCAGCAGGCTCCCAAATACCATCCGTGCTATCCTTGCCGATAAGGTCCTGGACGCTGCCCACCCTACTGAAGTAGCAGGAAATTATCCGAAGAAATGGTGTTGATACGTAGCTTGGAAAAGCTCCAATTTGAAATCGATAGCATAAAAAGCGTGCAATCCAGGAGCGGTCCTAAACACCAATCTTCGCGCACAAGACAGTGGCATGCATCAAAGCCATCATAGCAAAGCAACAAAAGCGGTCACACCCTGTAACTCGAGGATCCAAACTATGGAAAAACAAACCAGCAATCGAGATAATCGGTGTCGAAAAGATATCTCAACTAAGCATTACAGACTGAAAAAGAGGTGAAATATTTATGATTGACAAAGGCGCAGACCTGTCCATTCTGGCCCGAAGTACACATTCTCTACACCTACCGAATACAAATAATATTCCGCAAATGAAACAAAAATCAACATCTATAGAGAAAAGACACTAATTCTTGACTAAGGTCTTCCAGCCCACTTCGATGGACTTTCGTAATTCCAGATGTCAAGAGATCCATTTTTCTACATAGACGAAAACTTGTGGATAAGGTGACATTCCTAACACGCAGTGTGTTTCTTATCAAAACCTCAGACACGAACATACATGCGGTCGACGTAAATGAAAATATCCCGATTTAACTAGGCCAGAAACTCTCAACAGAGCGTCAAAACATGGTATCATATTTCAACTGCTGAACAGTATAATAGAATATGAAAAAATGCGCCCATCAAAGTCAGTGAAATATGAAGCAGCAAAAGAAGAATTTGAGAAAATGCTTAAGCGTAGGTATTTGTCAATAAGTCTGTGGGCTAATGTACTCCACGTAGTAAACAAAAGCTCGAGTTCAGTTCGCCATTATCGCAGACTCAATGAAATAACAATACCTCGTATATTAGATTTTACGTTTACGCTGACCGGGAAGAAAATATTTCCAAAGCATGATTTATGTAGAGCTTATCATCAAATGCCTATCACATAAAGACATTCATTTATTTGAATTTACAAAAATGAATTTAGGTCGTCAAAATGCGGCCCAAACATTCCAGAGACTTGTCAATGTGATTTTTCGAGAATTTGCCAACTTGTATTTGCGTATTTAGATGACATTTTAATCTCTTCCGAAAATGAAGAACAGCATAAAAAGCATCTCAACACACGCAAGCAGTAAATGTAATAACCGAATTTTCTCAACTTTTATAATAGAAGAATTAGCCGATTTTGAGGTAGCATAAGTCCAAGGCGAACTCAACAATAATTCAGCAAAAGACACAAATTAAATTAACTGCATTTAAAAAGTGCGAAAATTGCTTTAAAATCACAGTTGCACTTTCACATATTGTTTCGAAGGTACCGTTAGCACTTATGACTGATGTCTCAGGAACCCGTGGGTTCTAGGATTTTTGTTGAAGAAATTAAGCTAAATGCAGAAAAGATATAACACGCACGATCGTCAACTTCTTGCAATTCCCATGTCCATCCGTTCAGGCCCAAGACAAAAACGCAGCAGGCGCCCTCTCACGTATGAAAGATTTTTTTATTCTAGATGTCTTCAACCTGAAAACACTTGCAGAAGAACAAGCTATAGATGAATCTTCCGCTAGCTAAGGCCAGGCGCGCACGGGTGACTTTTGTCACGGCAACAGTTTCGTCACTGTCTTCCAATGTAGCACACACACGGCGAGCGACTATCACCCGTCACCTTTTCATTCCGGCAATGGATTTCGAACAGGCGGATGAGTCACCGAATGACATTTTGTCACCTATGCGCGAGTGCCCATACAAAATTACACTCTACAGACACGGTGACGAAACTGTTGGCGTGACTAAAGTCACCCATGCGTGCCTGGCCTAAGTCTTCCATCATTGCACAAGCAACATCTTCTACTTATAATCATGGGGGTAGGAGAAATTCAAATATTGTCGGTTTATTCGTAACCCAAAAAAAACTCTTTCCCAAAGATACTCGTACATTATTTTAAGGATTATTGAAATAATATCTGTTAAATTTCCACGACAGATTAGACATTTCTTCTAATATAAATAGCACTTGGACTGAGATTCTTCTCTACTTTCCGCGATTGACTTTGTAGCACCCCTGTTCTCCATAATGATAGCTTTTGCATATTTTTATATCATGTTTTCTCATGGCCCTAATGAAATCGCCAAACTGTGTGTACATCTAATACTGTCATAGTATTTACACTGTCATTTAACACGTTGGTGCCATCCCTATCATCGCACAGACATAATAAGACAAAGAAGATATCTGCTAAAGAGTAGAACATCTAGGTAAATATTGATTGGAGGCCTGTCCTGTAACTAGACTAAGTTGCGAGTCACGACAAACACTATTTACAGCAGCAAGATTGTAAAAGCAGTATTTACAGCAACAATGATGCGTCTCATCGTACAAGATGGAAGTGATTGCATAACAATGCTTACAACCAGATGGTTGATTCCATGTTGGATGTTGTCAGTACTAGCGATGGGCTGATACAGTGTAGCGCGGAATTGTGTATTCAAAGACTTAAGACCTATGAAGAGGGAAATTGAAGAATGCAATAATGTGCTGCGCAGCATCCACGCCACTGTTGGAGTACAATTGTATTGCCCTCACGCAACCGAGGCATGGCATTATAACAACCCAGAAACCAATCCAAGAGTGAATACTTCAAGACTCCAACAGCCAAATATGTAATATTTGAAGCAGATTGTTTGTTTCTAATGAGCAAGTAGCAATTTGGATGTTTGGTTATGTTGGAGTGCTGAACTTTCCTAGCATATTGTGTTCCTAACATTAGTAAATAGTCTTGTGGCACCTTCAACGTTTCCCATCTGCACTGTTCATTCAATTAGGTAAGGGTGGTGCATTTTACCATAAAGGTGCTACGTAGCTTCAAATTATCCATTAGTTTAAATATTATTCATTACGGGGGCTAACTAATGGGCAAATGGTCAAGCAACTAAGTCTCGACGAAATTCTGTTTTTCCTCTTAGGAAGGCTCCCAGATAGAAAACGCCAAATTAAAAACTACAATTAATAATAGCTGCAAGGATTCAAATGTGGTTAAATGGTTTAGCAATGCCTAGTTTAAGTTTAAAATATTTAGCAAATGAGGCCAAACCAATGTAATTCAATGTTTTTTTTTCGACAATGGAGGGCAGCCATCATTATTTTGAAAATTGAAAAACCAATTAATGGGTAAAATGCAACATGATCGATAAAGAAACAAACACACAAAGTAACAGACCGTGGACAGAATAACACGAGCGAATTGAACCGTCAATCGGGCTTTAAAACTCGAAGAAGCGAGGTGGCAACAAACAAGACGTTGCACCGAGCGCACGGAGTGACAGCAGACGGGGTAAATCAATAAGGGGAAATCAGGTGGCACACATTGCAACAAATAACTCAACAGATGCACATGCACTATACTACACCGGGCATTGCACGAACCTGGTGCGAGTGGCGGGACTGTTCGATTGGGAAGATCTCCTCTCCTTTGTTTGGAACACGACACAACAAACACTAGGTGAAATGTCCTCCTCTAGCAATCGCCTTCGAGCGTCGATTCATGTTCTCGCAGGCGGACATTGACGCCAACACTTTAAAATACACGAACGATTGTCATAAGCAGCTCTTTAAACTTTATATGACACTCAAAACACACTAATCCTTCCGATTAGACCCGAGCTAGGTAGATTTACTCGTTTTACGAATACCACGATTTTCACCACACACGAGCAACTGCGGCGACGCTTTTATTTATGTTTCTAATCAGCAAATAAAAACTCGGACCGCACTCGAGTACTCGCGATATGTCGTCTACTATTACTGCGTGTATTTTGTCGTCATTAGAATATTAATAATAGAATCTAAAACGCTGCCCAGCGCCCGAGCGAGGCACCCAAAACTTCACAGATAAAGACAAAACTAATGATGAAAATATGAATGAACACCGAGACCACGGATTAAGCCATTTCGTAGAAAAATACTTGCGCTAACTTTTGGAAACGGGCAAATAACAATAGCTAAAGTATCAACAAAACTGTACAACATTTATATTTCAAAAACCGTACGACATATTATTATGAAATTTTAATATGTTATTCAATTTGCGAAGAAAATTCATTACTTAAAATGTTCCTACACATCAATTCGACGAAATCGTTTAGGTGAATAAATTAATAATAGCTTTAAATCATAAAAAATGTGGGGAATAAAAAATCAAAAGGGGAGAGTTGTTTTTTTTTTTATTGTAACTAACTAACCATCACGCCAGTTCACCGCAGGGGTAGGCAGAGAGGACGGACCGCCATAAAACTTTGTCTTAGCGCACACTCCTTGCTTCATTCGCAACATACATACTCTTCTGTTATTCTAACTCTTGACATGGCCCGACTCAAGTACTTGATTCACTTTATCGTGCCATGTCTTCCTCGGGCGTCCCCGACTTATTCTTCCATTAAATTTCACGTCATATATTGTTTTCACACTCCTTTCTTCGTTCATTTGTTTTAAATGCCCAAACCATCTAAGCGTCCCTTTCTTGATCCTATTCATTACGCTTACGTCAGCCTTGCATTTTTCCGGACATCCACATTTTTAACACGGTCATAGATGGTTTTACCGCATATTTGCATCAGAGATCTAATTTCTACAGCATTCAGTCTACTTTCATCGTTCCTCTGCCAGTTCCATGCCTCACTGCCATACATCAGGGTTGATATAAGCACTCCATTATGGAATGCTAGCTTCGCTTCCTTGGACATTTTTTTATTTGCGCCAACAGCATTCAGTCCCCCATTAATCGAGTTTCCTGCATTTACCCTTCTTTCAATATCCTCTGTTTTTATTATTATTTTAACGTTAATAATGAAGTTTACTCGAATAGGGGATAACTTTTAAAATTTTACACCACCCAACCATTAGTTCCATTCATACGAATCGCCCGCATGAGTAACCTCTATGGACGCACATTTCAAAAATAATCGTCTGGTGAAACATAACAAAGGTAACTTTATTGCTTGTCTGAATTTGAAAAGATTTTTCTACTATTTTATATATATGAATAAGTTCCTTTTTTGAAAATATTACTCATACGTATATTCGGACGTACGCATAAGGAAATTAAATTGTTTGGTGTAACAAACAACATATGACAATCAACAAAATGGTGTGCATACATAAATAATTAATAACCCGCTAAATTAACATTGATGAGTTCATGTTGTGGGGGTAAACAAGAGAACCATACAAAATACGTTGCATCTTCACTAAAATAATACAAATCTTGTACCTGTAGGAACTAAGAACCCGTAACACTGTTTTGTCAATTTCATGTTATTATGTTTGAAGGGTCCCGCCTCCCGCGACTCCGTGATACCAGAAATGCAGTTTTTGCGAACAGGAAACAGTGCAACGCTTGCTATGTGCAGTAATTACTTAATCAATAACATCAAGCCTGCGCTTGCTTTCAAGGAAACATATTTACAAATAATACCTCTTCTATTGACACTAGTGTTGGAAAATAAGCGATGACTTTGCACTGCCTCTCTTGGCGCTAGTTGGGGCGACCCCTCTCTGACTCTAACTTACTGCGGAGTTTGTCTATTTAACGCGACAAGCTTTTAGACACTAATTATTATAAGTAATATATATACTGTGAGCAGGGCCGTACCAACTGCTGCGGCAGACGGGGTAGTGCCCGAGGGCCTCCGAGCTTAGGAGGCTTCCGGGCAAGGAGGAGAAAATATTGGACGAAGGCGGACCAAAGTATTTAATCAAACGCATTTTGTTTCAAACATTATTATTTTTGCTGTTCTTATAACATAAATAAAGTTAATTTATTTTGTCTAAAAATCTTTAAACAAAAAAGCAATTTTATTTTACTAAAATAAACTAGTACGTGCTTTTAAATTCACCATTAAAGGGTATTTTTAACTAACTAGGATCACCACTGGCTACATAAACAACAAGGAAACTTCATAATCATAATCAAAGCTGTATGTTAATACATAAATTTGTATAATTTTTACCTCTCTATTTTTAGGTAAGGGGAAAAATATGACAAATGTATTAAACCTTATTGAATCACTTTAATTGATTTAATTTTTTGTGAATGTGATCATTTTTTTTATGTTAAAACACAAATCGTTTTTTCTTTGCTATTTATTACAAACGTACTTGATGTAATCAAATAAGGTTTATTTCCTTTTGTATTGAACGTGCATTTTACATCACGAAATATACCAAAGCAAAAAGATCAGGCAATATTTTGCCTTTTCACAGTCGATGTGTTAAAATAAATATGTATTGAAGATCTCTGAATCAATTTTATGTCACTCTTTTGGAAAAAAAAAGCAAATCTTAAGCATCGCGATGCAAGGACGCTCTAAACATTCCACACCCTTCAATTCTGTCTCTCTTCATTCATGTCTCTCGGAATTTTATCGAAATTTGTAATAAAATTATTTTACATTTGAAGGACGCAGGGGAAAAATAGAGTTTATCCATATTTTTGCAAAATAAAACTACTAAGGGGCAGCACGCAAAAATACACCATTCTTGGCATTCTAATACAGGCTACGAATGATGTATCTGTTACATTACTATTGGCTTTGTCTATCTGAACTTGAGCAATTTTCGTTGTATAACCTCTTTAAAACATTCGATTTCATTCGCATTAACTATTAAAACTTACGTAGTTTACAATATAAAAAAAATGAAATTCTAAACTTACGCTCAAAGTGTGGGGTTTCACAAAATGATTCGTATAGTTTTCAAACGCCCGCTGGGCTTTGCGTACATAATACATGTCATAAATATTAGTGTTAAAAAAGAATAGGTACATTAGTTAGTTAAATATTTCGAAACGGTAAAAACTTAAAAATAAATAAAAATATCAGATACATGCATCCAGAATTGGTTATTTTTGTTTTGATGCAGAACGGGAGGGGGGTTTGGAATTGGTCGAAAAGGTTTGTATTATTAGCAGTGAGTTATAATATAATATTATGACGAATTTGTGTTGTGGTTGTCACAGTGGAACAGCTAGTAGAATGGAGTCGATCTAGCAGAGACGCGGATATTCATAGCATTTAACGTTCGAGGGCAGCCTAGGAAGTTTTTGGAAATTTATAAAGATGAGTTTGAATATTATTAATCGTTCTCCGGCCGAAAGCAACAGTAGCTTTCGATTAGACATTAAGGTTTTAAATAAGATGGAATTTGCAGGTTGTACAAGTCATATTGAACATATCTACGAAGCCTCCTCTGCACGGTTTCCAATCGGTGTAAGCTACAAGTATAAATAATAAGACACCACACAAGTAGGGGTTCTCTCGTTACTCTTTCAGTACCGAAAGGTTTGATTTTATATTAAAGCAGACCGCAAGAATATGATCCACGGTGACAAGCGGCTGGCTACACACAACAATGTTACGAAAAATGAACATTCATTTCTTTGTTTACATTGATAAGAGGCAACAAGAGTCGCCAGCCATCTGCTAAACGTAATCAAATTGTTCACCGACTCACGGCGCTTGTTCAGTATTGTAGGATATACTTGAACAAGAAGTGGTAATATCTTTCACTAAGAAATATGATAACAATAAATACTAATAATGTTCAAATAAATTGTGGGTCAGTGTGAAAGGTCAATTTTTCATTTATCCTAAAAAGCAGTACCGAAACGCTGCGTTCCGGTATCAGTACGCCCCTGAACATAGAAAATGCAAACTCTTGCTGTGATCTCACACGAGTAACGTTAGTAAAGGAGTTTCGTTGAATCGTATTGTGAAAGGGAATTACGTTTTACAAAACCTAAGATTTGCATGGTTTTATTGGAAACTGTTACGCAATCACCTTAAAAAATAATTCTAAGGTTTCTGATGAATAGTACTAATACAATATTGTTATTATTAATATTGAACACATTTTTTACGTTTAGGAATAAACAAAAAAAGTTTTCAAGTTTATTTGTGTTTTAATAAAAGACGAGTGCATCATTTAAACATTTTATGTTACAAAGAATTTCGCCACATATAGTATATCACCTTTTTTTTCAAAATCGAATAAAAGCTTACCTAAAAATGTATTTAAAGGCGAGATAAAAAAAGCTTTAGATAATTTAGATTTTAAAGAAATGAAGTGTTTTATTGATAGCATTCTTAGAGTATACATAGCATTCGTATTCTTGGCTGTAATAAAGTAAACGTACTGAAAAATTTCTCTAGTAAGTACTGTAGTTATTTTTCGAACACGTCTTTGCAAATCCTCAGCCAGTGTTGCCAGCGCCGTCACTGTTTGGTGTTATTATGGTACTGTTTGCATCTCCTACTCGCGACCTTATCTCACCGGTAAGTTTACTGATTAAACTTTACTGATAATTTACATATTTATGCGACGATCCGCTCGTATGTCGGGGATAGTGATTAGAGACGCGCGATTGTCATATGTTCGCGGTACCCCACGCACGAAAACAGAGTTTTATTCCGTATTGTTTATCCAACATGGCCTCCGCGCAAGGAAGCCGCTAAGGAATTATTCGGGATTCAGGTCTCGCCTGCTGTTAAATTTACGTTCAGTGTAATTAAATACGTGCGAACTGTCGCCGATTTTTACAACATCCCAAAGTGAGTATTCTATATTTTTTGACGTTTTTCAAGCAATGTCCTAAAGTTGACATATTATTGGTAAAATTATTGTTTTTTCACCACAAAATCTCACCCTCGGTTGAAATTGATGTCTAGTAAAGCAAACTATATCATGAAATGTTTTCCGGTATAATATATTCGGTGGTCTAATGGAATCGAACGTCCTGGTAGAACGAATACGCAATTAGCCATTATATATATAATTGCGTAATTATATATCCAGTACTTATATATTATATATATATATGGAGTTTTTTTTCCTAATTTCCCGCCCAAAAATTACCATTTTTCCGAAAAAATGCAATAGCTTGTATTTTTAATTTGGTTGTCAAAATAATATGTCAAATAATGGTTTGGTGTGATGATTTAAAACCCATTTTCATTGTGATGCTGTTGTACATTTTAAGTATTATAATGAAATACATATTACATTTGTATTAATAGATAAATAGTTAATTTGATAAAAGAAAAATGCCAATTAATTATTGCAGTAATTAGTTAATGTTTTCGAGATATGAACAAATTGTAGGTAGTGAGGTTTCTGTAAAGGGAGCGTTATTAACAATATCCTGTTGGATGTTTACGGTATATGATCAAAATATTCATTCGAAATATTATCATTAATATCCTGTTGCCCATGATTTAATAAATTTTCTGTTAAAACCTGTCATCCTTCCATAATACGTAATGTTGGTGTCAATAAGTTTTTTTTAATGTGATATAATGATGTTAATTTATTTGTAGTTCCTAATTTTGAATGTTTTTTATACTTTCAGCAGAAGAATGGGAAGGTCTCCGACCAGAAATGTACCAGGAAAACGGTAAGTACCAACATCATAATATTAACTATTGGTAGTCAAGTACCGTACAATCTTGATTATGTAGGTTAGAGGGATGTTTGGATAACTGAATTTTTGAGGATGTCAAATGTATAATTTTGCTTGAAAAATATTATATTATGTAGAGTATTCTCACATGTAACAATTATCCTAAACCTTATGGTAAAATGTAGAACTTAAAAATTATAATTAAATCTGACGTTGAAATGTTGCCGTCGTTGATTAGGATTCCCATCGACCAAGCTAGAAAATAATTAGGCTAAGATACCTGTTTCGCTTAACGTCAATGCCATTCTGTTTTCGCGTAGGTCATATTCGGGCACTTCACAGTGACGATATTTTTGTCAAATATGTAACAATGTCGGTGACTGTTCAGAGCAGTGGTGTGCAAAGAGTTTTTGATCAGGATAGGCAGTAGGAAAAACAGCGGATTAATTGATAATAGATACAGGTACCAACTAATGTCACTGATTGCTTTTGGATTTGTTCTGTAAAAGCACTGCCTAGACACTAACAAAGATACCAACACAAACGAGCCACTTGAACACCCAATAGCTAACAGCATACATACTTTGTGTAGTCTAGTGAACATAGAATAATCTACTCTGACATTGGCAGCGTTTGACAATATGTAGTTACTGCTTTTGACACATTATAGTAGGAAGATCGGAGAGGCGCTCATGGCGGTGCGATTAGCTAAATTTTGCGCGTTTTTCTGTAAGTGTAGATTTATTTTTTGCAATTATTTCATATTAGATAGGCAGTGCTTCTGTGCCTTTATGGAGTGCACGCCTTTGGTTCAGAGCACATCTCACAGAACTTCAGGGTTGTGCATATATCTATGTTTATTATCAAGGTTGTACTATAACTGTAAAGGGTTTGATTAGCAATATGTTTTTGTTATCATACATATCATAATAAATATATTACAAATGCGTACAAATTTAAATTGCAACATTTTTCTTGTTTTATATATTTATTCCACGGTAGAACTTAATCATCCTGGTATTTCTTCCCTTGTCGCTCGCCTTGCGATCATGTTCCATTTCAACGCTGTTTATTGTTCCGATCCGTTGTTGTTTTGGAATGCGCATACTCATAATAACATTGTTTTCTTAGAACTATATATTTTTTGATTTCTTCATGTTATGTCCATTTTGTAGAACTGCATGATGCTTTGTTATTGAAACCAAATACTTTTTTTAACGTATCGTTGATATCAGTATCACCTTTCGAAGGTATCGTCACTGCCAAACTGTGTCAATATTTGACGTAGCCCTCGGAAGGTGGAATAGCTGTCACACATACATTTACAAAAATTGTATTTGATAAAAATGAATTTATTGTTACTTATAAGAAATTACGAGACATTTGATCTCTATCGCGATTATTATTTTGTTGTTTATATTGTATGGAAATAATAACAAATTATACAACGTGTGCAGCAAGTATGGCTGTGGATATGAGAAAAACAATTATAGTTGACAGTGGCACAAGCCGATTAGAGTGGGCCTGGCTGGTCACATGCCACTTGGTACAATTGGTTCTTTGCTGTTGATAACTGCTTCAAAAGACCTCGTTGATTCGAACTCATTCAATTTCAATTCATTCTATTTGTTTTGCTTCTATAATACATCCAAATAAAAACAGTTTTTCATGATACACCTAATTATATCACCATAGTGGTCTATGCATTTGACTACTAGTGTTGATTCCTGCCCCAGCGCAAAAATGTCTTGACAAAGATTTATTTTTTTGTTGTGATGACTTTCTTGACCTTTAAGTTTGATAAACCTCACAGAACAGGCTCTACAGCTATCAAAAGGACCATTAATCAATAAATTGAATAAAAATGTGTATTAATATATTGTTGGGTAAAAACTGGCAAACTGCAATTTCATAATTCTGAGATACCAAATTTAATCAAACATAAGTAAGATACAAACGTAATGCAGAATTCAAGTGCTGAAAGACTTGATTTTGAATTTCCTTTAAGTACATTTAATTTGGCATCCCAGAATGATGAAATTGCAGTTAGACACTTTTTGCTCTGAATCGACAATATGTACGCATGCAGCGGCATGCGTACATATTGCACTGAGCGTAACTAGTCCCAATCTCGTAGCAGCTACATATATTTTCTCAATTGTCTAATGGCAGCTGCTAAAATGAACTATTGCATTGTCTTCTCAGTGGTATATTGCATAATATGTTTTTCTGTTTTATATATATATATATATATACAGGGTGTCCCAGAACTCGACGTCAAGCCGGAAGCGAGTGATAGGCCGAGTCATAATAGTTATCATAAAAATATTTTTTTAAATCTAAGTTATGTATTTTTAAAATTATAGGCATTTAAAAAAAATCGAGAAAATCTACACCCCGTGATGGTGTTTTAACTCCCGTTACTACAAAACTTTAAAATTTTTTTAATTTTTTTTTAATTATGTAATTCTAAATAATGCTTCTTTATATTGTTGCCTAAATTTTTAAACCAACTACCCCAGCTTGGAAGAAAATGTCACTTTTTTTCCTAACTAAGTTTTCAAAATGAATAATTCGCCCAATTTTAACTGTCTGGACTGAAAAAAAAAGTACTACTCTAGCTTGGCAAGTAACTTTAAAAGTTGCCGCATTTAATAAGGATTCCAAAATTGTATAACAATTGCTAGTAATCTAGCAAGTTTCTTGGGTATATTTTTTTTTTGTAAAGAAACTCAGTTTTGAACAATTTTTTCTTACTTAAAATGATTACAGTGTACTTAAGGCTTTCCTCGAGGCCGTAACTTTAAGATTTTAGTTGAATGGGACGAAGAGAGCAACTCTACGAAGTGTGAGCGAGGCAGATAGTGATGCCACTGTTATTAACGTGTGAGACGGATAGATATTACACCATTCGACTAGTGCGAGCGAGACAATAGTCGCCATTGTCCATCTCACTGACGCACACACAATACAGAACAGTATGTTACGCTCCTTCGTTTACTGCACATCTTTCCGTATTCGTTTGTGTTGATGGAATGGAAAAATCATTGGACCTTTTGAGCTGCCAGAGATCTTGAATGGCGAAGTTAATTTGGATTTTTTACAAAATCATTTACAAAATTTATTGGAAGATGTGCCACTAAGCATCTACAGAGAGATGTGGTTCCAGCAAGACGGCTGCCCAGCGCACTATGCCCGCTCAGTCAATCTCGTGGCCAGCCCTTTCTCCTGACTTGAACCCACTGGATTTTTTTTACTGGGGAGCTGTGAAGGAAAAAGTTTATTTAAAACCGATCAAAAATGTAGCTGAGCTGCGGCAAAGAACAATGGAAGCAGTTGGTTTTATAAATAACGGACAATTCGCCCGCCTGATACTCCGGTCTTTTTTAAGAAGATGTCGAGCATGTATTGCGGCTGAAAGAAGGCAGTTTGAACATCTGTTGTAATTTAATAAATCTTAGAATTCAAAAATGATGTTTAATTTAAAACTTTTCCAAAACAGAAAATTCAATAAACATAAATCAAAAAAGAAGGAGTCATTGATGGCCTGTGGTCCCCTTGGACTACCTGGAAACCGGACAATAGCGACCATTGTCTCGCTCGCACTAGTCGAATCGTGTAATATCTATCTGTCTCCCACGTTAATAACAGTGGCGTCACTATCTGCCTCGCTCACACTTCGTAGAGTTGCTCTCTTCGTCCCATTCAACTAAAATCTTAAAGTTACGGCCTCGAGGAAAGCCTTAAGTACACTGTAATCATTTTAAGTAAGAAAAAATTGTTCAAAACTGAGTTTCTTTACAAAAAAAAAATATACCCAAGAAACTTGCTAGATTACTAGCAATTGTTATACAATTTTGGAATCCTTATTAAATGCGGCAACTTTTAAAGTTACTTGCCAAGCTAGCGTAGTACTTTTTTTTTTCAGTACAGACAGTTAAAGTTGGGCAAAGTATTCATTTTGAAAACTTAGTTAGGAAAAAAGTGACATTTTCTTCCAAGCTGGGGTAGTTGGTTTAAAAATTTAGGCAACAATGTAAAGAAGCATTATTTAGGATTCCATAATCAAAAAAAGTTTTGTAGTAACGGGAGTTAAAACACCATCACAGGGTGTAGATTTTCTCGATTTTTTTTAAATGCCTATAATTTATAAAATACATAACTAAGATTTAAAAAAAAATATTTTTATGATAACTATTATGACTCGGCCTATCACCCGCTTTCGGCTTGACGTCGACTTCTGGGACACCCTGTATATACGAGTATATATATATAAAATACATATATATATATATATATATATATATATATATATATATGTATATATATATATATATATGTATGTATGTATATAAAATGTGCATGTGGTGTTGATGTGTGATGTGTTTTGCTGACGGGTGTGTGATGTGTGTTGTTTGTTTCAGGCTGCGGGTGCAGGCGCAGCGCAAGTTCGCCAGCGGCACAGCGCTGCCCTTGGCGCCGCCCACCTGCGCCGCGCCCTCCCCCCGCCGCCCCTCCACGCCCGCCACCGCCAACAGAGAGAAGGCCTGTAATAACAGACGTCCCACTGAAGACGTGCTGACTTTCTTGTGTTATAAAGGTGATTCTTCATCGTACGATTGACGTTCAAATCGTTGATCATTGCCATTTTAAACTTTTAGCATTTGAACGGTCCCGATTCTCGGCCCATTACAGTCTTTGATCAAATCATGATCTGAAGCTGAAATTAGCTTTCAAATGTCAAATAAAAAATTGTGCTGTTTGTCAATTTGATCATCAATCAAATGTGACAGAGATTGGACCACCCTAATCTAAGACTTGCAGTATGATTTTTTAATTAATTTTCAAAGCCCTTTTTGACTCTTGCGGGTCTGGCCCTACCCAGCTAAGGTAGATAATTACTAAAATAAGGATTTATCGACGCCGGAAAGGCAAAAGGGCTGAAACGCAATTTCGGAAAGTTAACACCATAGCACTTTAAAATATATATATATTTTAAAATAAAATTCACAAGTCTTCAGTACCTGGTTGGATTTGAAAAAAAAAAGTTAACCCAGGTAACCTTGTGCGACAAAAAGCTAAAAAAAACGTCTAAACTTCTGTCGCTTGAGTCAAGCTGTCTCCCAAATAATACATTCATTTTAGATGGATGAAGGGTCACAAAAGTTTTCAGAATCAAACGAGAGTTATAGCATTCGATGCAGAAAAAAAACTGATTAAAACTGCAGTTTAACTCATTTTTGACCAAAGTGTCGCTTAAGCCCTTTTCCTTTCCAGCGTCGATATGTTCAACGGTTGAATTTTTAACTGTTTGTCTCATCCTTTTTCTCATCTCTCAAGTACATTACCACGCAAAATAAAAAATGGGATTTCTAGTATCGGTAATGAATTAAAACCATTGGAAATGGTAAAAAGTAACTAGAATTTGTTATTTCTAATTTTGTAACTGTTAATTCGTGGTGGAACTCCATTTTAATGATTTTAATAGTACCAAATTTTTAACTTTATTCCACTATTTTTAATTTAAAAAAATATATATATTGGAATAATGTTTAAAATTTGGTATTATTAAAATCACTAGAATTTGTCAAAAGATGGCGGTACACTGCATATTTACAAGATTAAAATGTTGATAGTGTGCTATAAGTGCAAAACGTCAATTGACATCCATACTCCTTTGGCAAAAGTACGGGTGAACATCTATGTAACGTCCATACTTCCGGAAAGGTTAAACATGTCTACATCACCTAAGTAGAATTTTCAAGAAATAAGTATCATTATGTGTGAGAGAAGAGAAAAAAAAAAAAGGACAGCTTTACTGGATTAACATATCCAAAGGGTGCCTAGCCCAGCCCTGCTCAATTCCCATTAAAATACATATAAGTAGTATTGACGGTGTGAGCAGCTGATTGAAGTAGAATTCCGCTGTTTGCAGACCGCCCTCTAAATGCCCACGAAGGCCAAACCAGTGCTTGGTTGACATCACTATTTGATCATTTATAGTAACATTCTAATCCCTACTTTGTTGGTTTTATTTTTCAGATGAGGCACACAACCTGAAAGACTTTGACCGCTTTAATACTTATATGATGTGTAAGTTTATTCTAAATAACCATTTTATTACCTGCTTTTCAATGTTATTTATGACAGGGGAGAATTGTATAGCCTTTAGTAAACCTGCAATGCAGGTGTGATGACTGTTTTGTGTGTGCAGTAATAAGGAATTATTGCACATACAAAACTAAGTTTAAGCGCCCTTGAGGTGATATTTCACAAAAATGGCACTATGTAAATTAGCCAAGTACAGTAAACCCTGTTAAGAAGTTTTTCAAGGGACCAGCCAAATAAAACTTCTTGAGAGGGTTTTCAATTTTCTCAAAATTTTGGATTGAACTTGACATCTAAATTCAGGGTTTTCTAACATTGTAGTGTGATGGATAAGTAGATAAAATAAAAAATACATATGTCGTCAGCTTGCTGCAAAAAGTTCACTTTGAGTTGATTTTACATAAAATTATGTTATTATGAGAAGTCAAAAATTACTTTACTCTAGTAGAATCAAAAATAATAATATATACCTACTTGGTTTCAGGTGTTACAGCAACTAGGAAATATTTCATCAAAAGATTTCGTTCAGAAACTTTTTGACTGTATTATTAAGTTGAATTACATTAGAACCCCGTTAATTCGAACCCGATAATTTAAAAAAAAATGCGTAATTCGTACTATTGCCGAAAAATTCGAAATTTATTTTGATCCGCGCACATCAATCAAGTATATCTAGACACGGTGTAAGACACTAGACATGCATCTAGATGTCCGAACAGCTCGAGAACTTTTGAGGGAAAAAGCTTTTTTTTTATGGTTAATACCGCTCAAGAGTCCCAACTGCTCCCAACGGTCTGGAGCCTGTGAGACTATGGCATTCCCAATAGGGGTATGTTATGGGGCTAAAGGTAGTGGGGAGGGGAAGAGGAAGGTTATGAAGTACCTGGCAAGCAGTGGCAGCATGTGACTTTTTAGTGTGCTGGGGTGCTGAGATTGAAAAATATGATGTTGTAGAAAACTAGCTACAACAACATCAATCATGATGTTTTTTTCAATCTCAGCACACAACGAGCCGCCACAGCTGGCAAGTACCTGATTGTGTCTAATTTTATAAATAAAAAATATTGTATAGGAATACAACGAAGTGTGAAATGCTGATTAATTTTGCCGGTTCAGTGCACGAGTGAACCTTAGGACGAGCCGCGCCTGGTTGTAGGATCTACAGAAATATGTGACACATCCACCCTGCTCTATGTACTTCTTAAGCGTAGAGACACGGCAGCTCATTTCAAGTTGGATTTCATGATAAAGCCATCGCTGGGGAGCTATTTTTGTTTTGTTTTCTCGATTACAGTTTGTAATAAAAATGAATGTGTTAATTTTCAGATCCCAGAAACCACGTGGCGCCGCCCCCCACTGCCACCCCCAGCACCAGCTCGAGCGGCATACAAACAAGGAAGCGTGGTAAGACCTTACCAAATGTAGTCTACCCGCGGCAACCGAGTTTCCCAGACGAAGATAAATGAATCACAATAACTTTGTGAGAATTGTTTTCTCCTTATGTAAATAAAGAGATGTACATAAAGATGGTGTTTCATTTAACAATGTTCCATCAGAAGATGCTATAATCAACTGTTTTCCAATTGCAGGAGCTGTGATGTCTCCAGATCCTACTTCCCGTGTAAAGAAGCATGCGATTAGGAGGCCTTCAGATTTAGGTAAGAAAATACAGTCAGAGGACGCGAGGCCCGAGAGCGAGTGCAGTACTACGCAACAACAATAATCTAAACAACATCTGCACAATATGAGAGTACCACTCCCTCGCCGAGAGCAAAGTGCTGGCATTAGATTTTTACAATCAATCAACGTGGTGCGCGTATCAAAGCTCGCCACGAGCGTGTATTCTTTTTGCTGGGTTGTCCCGAGACCTTTCGTCAAAATGGATGATGTGACTGACCACTGAATGCATTGCAGGTGCGGCCGCAAAGGCAAACGAGGCGGTCCCGCGAGGCGCTGCAGACTACCGCAAGGCTCTCCCGGCGGCTGGTCCTTCCACTCGAAGATCTTTGACTCGTGGGAAAAGTAAGTGCTTACCTTATCCTTATTTCAGAGACAACGACATACTTGTTATAATTAATACGATAGAAGTTCAACTAATTTCATTTTTAATATAACTTTGCCTTCAATCAATAAATTAAACGTTTATCAATAAACAAAATACGGGCACCCAAAAATAAAAAAATTAATCAGACAATGACAGGACACCGTGATTCATGCATGTACGACTGTATGTTTGAGGCCGTCATCCAGGCGATACTTAGATAATCCACATCTTACAAAATATATTTTAAAGTTAAACCATTCATAAAAAGATAAATGCATTAATGCCAACACGTATACAATACAATACTCGATAAAGCAACATTTTTACTTGTGTCTTTAATTGTTTAGTCAAGGAAATATTCTAAGGCCAAATGTACATATAAAGTCGACATTGCAATTGCAGTGCGTCGTTCCAGGGGAAAGATTTTTCGACACTATAAATGCAGGGGACCAGCCCCTAGAGGTTAAAGATATCTTTAGTTAACTATCCAAAAAAATGACATTTTTCTCCATACTTTTAATGTTGCAAACTGACAAAATATATTTCCCATAGTGATGTAAAAATAAGGGTTTAAAGGGCTTTAAAGTAATTATGATTGTGTACTTTGTTCAGGTGAGGCCAATAAGAGAACCAGCCTACGTTTTTCTGATTCAAGACGCTCATTAAGTGAGTACACACCCATATTATTCTTCTATATAAAATGTCTTTCAGCACCTTCTGAAATCAACAGGTCTGTTTTCAGGCTCTAAACCTGAAATAATGCATTAGGACAATTTCAGTTTTATAGCCTGAAATTGTTATGAATTATTTAGCTACACCACTGCCATCTGTATCTCACAAGCCGTGGTGTAGAATTGGCGGGAACTACAATTTCAAAGTAAAGAGACCTATTTACCCAAGAAGCAAAAACAATATTCCTGCATCGATTTTGAAGATTTCAATTTTAAATATTGGTGAATTTAATTAACAGCAAATGCAGTAATTATTTGGTTTTTCCAATATACTATATAACACAAATAATAATCAAATATTTTATATTGGTTCCAAAGTATTCTAATTTTTTTGTTTTTAATTTAACCAAAATCATGGTGTCATTTCATAATTATAAATACTTTCCTAGAAGCACAGGCAGCAATCTTTTTTATTATACATTATTTCGCTGTGCTAGTTCAATACTTATCTTATAAGGAATCAAAAAACACAAATAATTAAATAAATAAAAAAAATTTTACAGCAATTTATTTAGCGATTTATGTACTTTTATTTCATGAATATGTTGATACATTTAGAGATTATTGTTTCAAATTGTTTCTAGTATCTACAAAAACATCTTGATACACAAAATTCTCCGTTTCTTTATTACAGTCAAACCCGCTTAAGAAGTTCCCGTTTAATATGTTTTCCCGCCTAAGAAGGCCTGTTTCATTATCCCCGAAAAATTCCCATACAAATTACGCATTTTTTTCCCGTTTAATATGTTTCCGTGTAAGAAGATTTCCCGCATAAGAAGATCGAAAATATGTTCCCCCAACAAAATTATTACCCTCTTAAAAGGATTTACAGGACAAATTCTAAGATTTATTGCCGGTATTCTTTGATATTTCGGCTGGCCGCCCGGCCGGTTATAATGGGTCCAATAAAACCCTAAAATTGAGCTATTGTTATTACCCATCGGCTGGGATTAACCAAATGCAGTGAATATTAGACTATTACAGTAATGTTATGAGATAATGGGCTCTAAAGTAACGTACTCTAGAGTTCATTATCGCATAACTAGGCTGTGTCGTATTCTAAACGTTTTAAATGCTAATTCTAAAATCGGAACACCTACTCAGATCACCTAAGACACCATGAGTGCGACAAAGATAGACAGTTATTACTAAACTGCCGCCAATACGGGCGCTAGGTAGTTAGTATGTAGTTAGGTACACTGTTTAAAAGAAAAAGGTGGCATCTACTCAAATCAAATACAAAATTAATTTTAATAATTAAATTGGCAGCCGCTGAAATATCAAATTCCAGCGTGAAAATGTCGTATAATCTTGAATAATTACTTCGTAAACTGCATCTGAGAGGCCGTTCGTGGCAATAATGATGCCGTGAAAGTTCAAATTCAGCGGGAAAATGTCGTATAACCGAATAATAACTTCTCAAATCTGCATTTGAGAGGCCGTCCGTTGCGATAACTATACCGCAAAATATCAAATTCCATCAGAAAATGTCGTACAACCGAATAATAACTTCTCAAATCTGCATTTGAGAGACCGTCCGTTGCGATAACGATGCCGCGAAATATCTAATTCCGTGAGAAAATGTCGTATTACCGAATAATAACTTCTCAAATGTGCATCCGAGAGGCCGCCCGGCGCGATAACGATGCCGCGAAATGTCAAATTCGAGTGAAAATGTCGGTATAACCGAATAATAACTTCTCAAATCTGCATCTGAGAGGCCGTCCGACGCGATAACGATGCCGCGAAATTTCAAATTCCGCGAAAACGTCGTGTAATCGAATAATTACTCGAATCAATACTCCGTAAATCTGCATGTCCAGATCGTCCATGACGGTAACCCCGCCGCGTAATTTAAATTTTCGCGGTAAATGTATTCTCTAAAATCATTACTTGGTGAATCTTTTGGCCGTTGGGGGAAACGTCTGCGATTTAATTTACGCAACTTTTCAGCGAAAACACTGAATTTGACTTTGATTAAAACGAGTTTAAAAAGTAAAATCGTATAATTGTTTAGTTTTTTTTGATTGTTTATTCGCAACTTAAGATTTTTGTAGATACTACCTTTTATGCAACGACGCTTACCCGGCCTGCCTGAGAATATGGGATCGTATTTTTACTAGACTTGTTTGTAAATTTGTAACACTTTGTAAAAATGACTAAACCTTAGACTCTTACATTAAATAATACTTGGCATTTGGATGACACATTTTATTTTGTCATCTTTTCCCACCCCTTTTTGTTGTGTTTTTATTCTGTGCATCCCCCAGGCATTGTTATTATTAAAATTAAAATAAACAAATGGTTTCCTTGAGTTTCGCAGTCGCTTAGTATTATTCTTTCCGCGGGGATAAAAGATTGAGCTGTTTTTCTTTATTATTTGGTATAAGTAACTTTATAGTTTAGTTTTTTTTGTATTTTGGAACATACATAGTTAAATAATAATATTTGGATAATTTGTATAGCGCCGTTTTTGTGAAAAATCACCTCAAGTTAAGTTCAACTAAGCAAACAAAAAGTTTCTGAACAAAATGTTTTGATGAAATATTTCCTAGTTGCTGTAAAACACCCGAAACCAAGTAGGTATATATTATTATTTTAAATTCTACTAGAGTAAAGTAATTTTTGTCTTCTCATAATAACATTCTCATAAAAAAATTAAAAAAACGATGATAACAAAGAGTGTTACAATTATAATAATTAATGTACCTAATTTATCTTTACTGCTATCTCTGTTAACATTTTCACACATACATCATATTTTGTATTTGCATATTTTCTCATTTATATAGATGCTAAATAAAAAAAAAAAAATAAAAAAAAATATATATATTTATTTTATCTACTTAGCCATCATATTGCAATGTTATAAAAACCTGGATTTAGACGTCAAATTTAATCCAAAATTTTGAGAAATTTGAAAACCCTCTTAAGATGTTTTCCCGCTTAAGAAGGTTTTTTTCGGCTGGTCCCTTGAAAAACTTCTTAACAGGGTTTGACTGTATAATCATTCAAAAATTGATAATTTGTGAAAGTAGATATTTTATTACATTAATACACAAAACAAAGAATAGAAGTGAGAGTTCCAAAATGATCAGGCTTAAAGATATGGCTTATTTCAAAATATACACAACTTATATAATATTCTAAATCCAACCTGTAACCTATATTAATTCTAAGCTAATATTAAATTATAAGGAATTTAATTAACAGCAAAGGCAGTGACTACTTTTTTTTCAATACAGATATAACGTTAGCGTCGTACAGATCTTATTTTCTGAAGGATTGAGCTTCGGCTTGTTTGAGGACATCCGGAGAGTTATTGCCTCTAGACATTCGGCGATACGGATTTTTAGACTGTCCGATTCGTTTGAATTGCAGAGGAAGTGTACCTGTTGGTCGTCAGCATAGCAATGTGTTAAGAGACCAAATGACTCGATTATTTTTGCGGCGTCGTTTGTGAGGGGAATGAGGGGAAGTGGACCCGGAACGGATCCTTGGGGTACTCCTGAGGAAAGTGTTGCGAAGTCGGACTGCTTGTTTCCAACCTTCATGGCTTGAAAGCGGTTATTTAGGTAGGATACCAGCCATTTCTAGTCTTTCGATGAGAGTCGTGATCGATCGTGTCGGGAGCGGCGCTCATGTCTGGGAGTGAGATGGGTGCTGGCTTGCCCGACTCTATGGCGGGAGCTATGTTTGACGACATACAGAGTAGTCCGGTTTCCGTTGAATGAAACCTTCTGTATTGTGCTGAACGACTTGTAGAAGGGGTGAACCAGGAACGGAACTAAACTGAACATTTTTTGAAAAGCCATGTCGGTATGGGAGTAAGACTGCACTGCTTATTTGGCGTACATGAAATAATTTTTTCTGCTTCTTCCAGCGTAGTGAGTTTAAAGAAAGACATTTTTGATGTCTGTCTTAGTTGGCACAGTGACTTTAGCGATTACAGTCTTAAGTCTGAATCTTTTAGTTCCAAAGTTCGGATCTTTTAGCGTTTGTTTTTCTCAAATATTCTTTTTGGGAGAGGATCCGCTCGTCCCTTAAAGTTACCGCACGAGTTTTTCCTATAAGATCTCCCTAGTTTCCGCATAAGTCTTTTCTGGTTTCGGCATTCATCGTCAAACCGGCCATCTGACTTTCGAACTTTACGTGTTTTTGACGTCATCGGAGCATATTCACTTAACAGGGATCAGAGTGCTGAATTGTATGTCCCGACAAGTTCTGTTGGCGTCTTTGTTTTCCCAAATACTGGGTGTACATAATAGAGAGATCTGCAGCTCTTCCAGAAAATCGCTAAGGATAAATTGACGCCGTTCCCTCGATATAATTGTCCTGTGTGGTACTTTGGGCGGGTTAAAATAAATATCCGTGCAAACAAGCCGATGATCCGACAGTCCTATATTATGTATATCTACTAAGAGCGGCGGGCCATTGCTCTTTGAAACACGCAAATCTAATGTCCCACCAGCGACGTGAGTTGGCCCATCGACACATTGGGAGCAGCCGAAACTGCCAAGTGTGAGTAAACTGTTTTTGTTTATTGGATTTATTCCTTCTGGTATTCTGATTTCTTTTAATTTCCTTGTATTATGTCTGTAAATACCCACGTTGTAAATAATTTAGTAATAAGTTCGTAATAAGTTTTATTTGTATTTTTATTGTATGTGTAAATATTAATGTTTTTAATGTTAGCATCTGTTTCCTGTTAGCCAATTTAGTTTGTCGCCTGACATTTTTACTATTTTTTTAAATCTATTTTGCCATGTATAATTCTCATTCCTCTTTGTTTTTGTTGAGAATTTGAAACTTGTTCTATTATTTGTCGTTACACAAGAAAAGAATAGTTGAACAGTAATGCAAATGTGGAGCAATAATGAAGAGGTGATGAAGTAATAATAATGAAATCTTAGATGTAAGTTACTAGTTATAAGTTATACTCAGTAGTAAGTTACAAGCCATAAGTCCTTATTGTAAGTCACTAGTTATTATTATAACACATAAATTATAATTAAATATTTTATACTGGTTCCAAAGTAATATGGTTTTTCGTATTTTTAAATACTTTCCTAATATGTATATGCATATAAAAGATATTGAAGTTTTTACATGTTGATTGATTTTTGCGATATTATGCTGAGTTGCGCTTGTTCGCTTTATTGCCAAACAAACTACTTCATTGTACTTTAACGGGATCATTTTTCAAAGAACAATTACATTAATACACAAAACAAAAAATAGAAGTGAGTGTCCCAAAATGATCGGACATTAAATCCTTAGAAATTGTGGCTTATTTCTAATTATACACAAGTATTATAATATTCTAAATCCAACCTAGAATCAGACTGAAAAAACTGTGACCTGGGGCAATGAATTAACTTTGTTTCGACTAATTACTATATGTTTTAAGTTTTCTCGTGTTACTTTTTTTTTTTGTGGCGATAAGATTATTTCGCATTTTGCTATAATTATTTAGCAAAATATTTGACAAAGTTTCCACAATCATACTATATATTCGGTAATTTGACATTCCACAGACACGTTTTGAATCTAAATCCACATAAAAAGAACCAGACCTTAGGCTTAAAAATGTTAATAATAATAATATATCTTTTTGGTTGCCATGTTCCAAAAATTTATAGTGTAACTCTTTTACATTGACAATATATTCAAATATAGAACACAAATGAAAATATACAAACTTTACGGACTCGGATGGGACAATCAAACCTCCTCTTTGTAAAAAGTCAAAATACTTATCATTAATTTTAGCTCCTTTGCTATCGGATACTAAACTAATACATAAGTTACAATTACTCACAATTTTTTTTCTAACACCTAGTGCTGCATAACCACAAACATACATTTTTGATGATTCATCATTTTCGTATGTTTCCAGGTAATTAGATTTCAATATGCATATAAATTCAGTAACATCTGTTTCTAAATTAGTTTCTATTTCCAAAGGAGTCAGCGAGTTTTTAATATCTTTTAATGACTCCGTATATTTTTAAATCTAAAAATTTTTCGGACCCTAATTTTTTTCTCCAACTCCGCAATTTGTGTATATGAAATATGGTAATTTGTGCCTGATAATCTTCTATACAAACTAAATTGTTCTTCGAGCTTGTCGGTTTGGAATTTTCCTGACAAAATATAAGAAATTGAAAAATTGGCAAATGAAAATTCTGTTAATTTTATAAAAGTTAAAGTACTCTGATGTAAGGCATTAAAAGTGTCCCTTGAAAATAATGTACCATTTGGAAAATTATTCCATTTATCTAACCAGTCAGTAATTTTTTTTAAATATATCAGTTTCTCATCAGTTGGCCCTAGTATGGGTGTACACAATCCATTTTGTTTAATTGTACCTTTAACTGTAGTTTTTACATTTAAAATATCCCACCAATTTCTGATTATTTGTAAAAACATAGCAATTTCTTTATATTTGTCAAAACAAAACAAAGCAGCAATAGTGGTACAATGAAAAACATTATCAACAAAAATCACCCTTTGCCTTTCGAAGGATGTTGGATATAAAGATTTAAAATTTAATTTGAATGCCTTTTTAACTGCACTATTACTTTCTATGGTATATATATATCTCTCAGATCTTGAAATCGAGCATGTCTTATTATTGAGTTGTCCTCAAAATCTGGATATGAGAATGATTTTTTATAATTTTTTAAATTGATCCAGTTATTTTGTATATTTTTAAATATGTGCACAAAATCATAAAACATAAAAATTGGCATATTAGTATATAAAGGGTTAACAAAATTATCTGAGAGAGATATTTTTTTGAACATATTTTGGTTGACTCGATTATTGTCAGTAATAATGCAAGTGACCTTAAAGCCAAAGTTTTGGACAAAATTTAAAACATTTAAGGTGATTGTTTTCAAATCATTGCCAGTAGTTGACGGCCTCCATGGTCGAGTGGTATGATTTAAACTTAATCCAAAGGTGCCTGGTTCAAACCCGGCGTGCGCCAATAACTTTTATTTAATTTAATATGTGTCATAACACATTTAATTCATATAAAAATAATAACAAGTATATTTGCGGCACGTTCCAGAGTGGTAGATACTCTAAGTATCGCCCTGGTGAAAGACCGCCATTCAGAATCGAAACGTTGCTTGAAATGGCTTAAGCCGTGTTTGGTGACCAGATCTGAATAGCCAGGTACTACCCAACCTTCCTCTTCCCGATCTCCTTCCCCTCCCCACTACCTTCAGCCTCACAACATACCCAATTTGGGGATGCCATAGTCTCACTGGCTCTAGACGGTTGGGAGCAGTTGAGACTCTTGTGCGGTATTCATGTAAAAAAAAAAAAAGTAATAGAATTAACTGGCATCAGTCGGGCGACTTCTTTAAAACCACCAAAACACGAAGTGATCATGAAACATTGCACTGTTTTTGCTACTTTTGACGAATTATTTCATGCAAAACCTGCAAGTTTTTTGGCTTTATAAGTAATACAACTACTTATGTAAATTTCATCTATCAACAAGCAAACAAATTTTTCACGAGCTCAGAGAGAGCTCTTTTGATATTTTTTTAAATATAAATTATTTGAAGAATCAGGTGAAACATCGAACGATGAAGAAATGCTTTGTAAGTACCTTTTATGTGGCAAAATAAAAAAATCTTTAGTTAATCGGTAACATGTAGGAGACCTCTAATACATTATGAAAGCAAAGATTAAAGTAGTTGTACTATATCGTTTCCTTTTGGTTGTTATTAAACTAACTTGATTTAAGAGTAATTCTAAAGAGTTTTTATACGAATATTCAAGACCACTGGCAGCCGTCTAGCGCTTAGACTTTTAAATACATTTGAGCTTTTAATAAATGGTTATTGACTGTATTCAGACTCTTTTTTCAAAAACTAATATCGTCATCTGTATTAACATTATATCTAACCAACAGATTTTCTAATTGTGACCATAAACTCAATTTCATAGTTTTAGGGAATAACCACTTCAATTCACTATGAGAAAGTTCATTTGTCCCAACAAATACTTTCAAATTGAGATTTCGGTCAACGACAACTTGAGAACTTAAATATAGACGTTTATCTACAACATCAATGTTTGTAATATATAAATATGTGTCATCGTTCATAGTTTTTTTATTCCATTCACTGAGTTTAATTTTTATTGGAATATTTCTTACAAAATTACTATAGTCCTCAATCACATCACTTTGCAAAAATAGTTCGATTTGTTCCTCATGTCGTTCTTTTATCTTGAGCTTCTGATTTTTGGGATCCACTCTTTCCGTAGCCTTTTTTTTTGTTAAATAACTTGGCAAACTCTTGAAAATACTTAGTGTAGTTCCGATAGCCAATTTAGGTTTTTTGGGATGAGATATAATATCCCTTTTATCAAAATGCTGGACACAAACGGTCATCAAAAGCACCAGGAGTCCAATTCTTGCGTGGAATTGCACGGATCCATGCCTGTCTGCGTTGTTCTTCATTGGGAAATTTAAAAATTGTAACTGCATCTTCTTTCTTCAGGGAACTGGTATAATTGGATTTACATCCAGGAACACAGCATCTATGAGGCATCTGAAAATAATGTTCACTAATAAATATTTGTATTTTCAAAACAAATGAAATAATTTTGCGAGAATGTCTACTTTGCGGTTAACAAAAAAAGAGGCATATAACACAAAATAATAATAATAGATTAATTCTAAGCTCTACATATTATTACATTCGTACAATTATGTAGTACATAATACAATTTCTAATTATAATTAGATATAACTACACGGCGTTGTAGCGGCCATTACGAAAAAAACTTTTGGCGACACGATAAGCATTAATAAAACTGTGTTATAATCGTAAATATGTTCAAAATACCTTACCTTGATATCTCTATATCACCACTAACGTGTTTTTCACAAAATGGAATATAAATATTATAGAAACGTGGTACTAAATATTAAATAAATGGTATAATTAATTCGCATGAGGTCTCCACGCGCCTGTAAATCCTATACTAATTCACAGAACAAACGGTCAAACGAAGTCCAAAAATGGGTCTCTTTAAATGTCAGTACGTTTTCTACAGCGTGGCTAGGGATATAGAAGGCAGTGGCTACACTCAATTATTATTAGACAGTCATTTTTATCAGCCAAACTCATATGTACAATAAAATTCATAAGTCTTCAGTGCCTCACTGAATGCTCTCACTGAGTTACCTGAAGTGACAAAAAGCTAATAAAGTAAAAAATGATTTTTTTTAATGTTACATGTTTACATCACCACTGAAATTATGTATATTGTTTTTATAATTTTAGGAAATAGTGAACTGGAATTAAGTCCTAAGACCAAGAAGCCCTCCCCAACAACAACTATGCAGACAAGGAAACGCGGTGAGTGGTTTTATCAGAAATTCTTTTTTTATTACAAGGGATCGCAAAACCTTACAATATTTTTCACAAAAATAGAACTAAAAACATCTGGTTATTTTATTTTTATTTAAAGAGTTTACATAATTTAACAGTTGTCCACTTCAAAACAACAAAACAGAAGCAATAATAGTAAAAGTCGTAAAAAATTGCAATTTTAAAACAGAAGCGTTTCTTCTACGAGCATCAAGTGGCAACTGGCGAGTTCAGTTTGCTTGTTTATCTTATGTAACGCAGACGAGTCGAAACACGCAAGCAGTGCTTGGGTTGTCGCAATACGACACATGAGTCGCCCGTGAACACTGCTCGCTCAAAAGCATGAAGCGGTTAAGCACATTATTAAGGTGTACTATTTCAAGCCACAGATATTTTAGATATACTTTTACTAAGTAGACTAATGTTATTATCGTTGCCTTCTGTTAAATGAAACTAGCATATTTGTCAATTGTACTGATCACTGATGATTTTTTTTTTTTTTAAGGTTTTATTCCAGAAGGTATGCAGGAGTAGTGCAATGCAATACCTTCCATAATTGATATTAATACATAGTAATAATAATATTAACAGAAATTCATGTGAAAAAAAAAAAAAAAAAAAAAATAATACAATTAAAAAATATTAATGTAGGATAATAGGCCTTATTTCTGCAAAACGCCACCAAGAGGGAATCCATCCTGGCAGCGTTAAGATTGATGGGGCCAATAATTTACTCCAATGCGCTTCTATGCTTGAATTACGCACTGAATTCATTACAGCATTCTCTAAGTGCGGAGGGGCATTTACATTTAGTAAAATATCTAATAAGTATTGTATCTTATTGCAGGACCTATCAAACCTCTAGTGTCCGGTACCGCTGCCCCACCAAAACGAAAATTACCTAAAAAATTTACACAGCCAGTGCAGGGGACAAGTAAGTATCCTGTCCTGCTCCTTTGTTATACCACTTAACTTTCTTTAAACATGTGCCCAGTTTCATACAGAATAAAACAATAATATGTACATATTAACAATTGGCCTGAATCTGAGTGGTCCACAGCTTTGGGTTCCCACCTCAGAGCAAGAATATACATATGTAAATGGAAAGAGAGCTAAAAAATTTTATCCAACCATCAAATTTACGATAAATCACTTTCTCCGGGTTTTTAAGTCGTAAACCGTGAGAGAGAAAGAGATAAGACAAGTTCTCACATAATTTGACACCACCATTCGGAATAAACAAAAACTTTATGTCGACATGTGCTATGGATAGATGTATAAGTACCCTAGCCCTAGTCTTAGCCACGCCCAAGTCTAGCCGAGTCAGGCAAAAATCATCAATACTGACTACAGAAGCGCTCCCTCTGCTGAACACAGAATAAGTTCAATGACATGATTAAATCATCAAATAATAAATAATTAGATAAGCAATCGGTCAGATTCAACGACAGGCAATTTTTTCTAAAATTCTATTCCGTTCAACTCTTTCTACATTTAATAACTTAGAAATAATACTATCCTCTTTTTGTTCCATAAAACCTTAAAACGTTTTAAATGTATTGTGGGAGAAGAAATGCCAGTTTGAAGTGGGATAAGGCGATACGAAGCGTGTTGATACCAATGTGTGTTGTACTTGTCAGGCTCAGGGTCCAGCTCCCTCACCAAGAGCGGCAAGGACAAGCGGCGAGGGTCCGCTGCCCCACCCGTGCCGCCTGCACACGGGTCGCGCACTCGCAGGACTCTCGTGCCAAGTAAGTATGATGATGTCTCGGAACGCTCTACCAAGTAATGCCTTATACCAGTCGCTATTCAAAACCTTCACTTATAATAAAAGACTAAATCAAAACAACATGATCCAATAGTTTCTCTGTAAAACCCCAGGTGCTGCGAGAATGCCCCCTTACTTCATACCGTACGGGGTGCGGAAGCAAGCGTCGGTGACTCCCAGTCGCGCTCCAAATCGCGCAGTGCTTTCGGCGGCCAGTTCTTCTTCGACAAACACACCTCCTTCAACACCGGGCGAGACTCCTTCGTTGAGTTCGCCGTCCACCCCTACTCCGTCCTCGGAGACTCTCAGGATGATTTCCACGGCTCCGGGGACTTCTTCACCCACGCTGACATCAACAATCGCAGTGAATTCCGCTGCATCACCTGCGGCTACAATTGCTCTAACATCGGCAACTACGTCAACAACTTCTGCAAAAACTCCCGCATCGACTGCTGCAAAGATATGTTCAGTAGTTCTTGCTTCAACTTCTTCTTCCTATCTCGCAGAGCCTCCTAAACCAGAGCTGGCACCTACACCTGCATTGACACATGAACCATCGCTTCGAGTCCCAACTCGTGCCCTGACTTCCGCTGTAACTCGAGCACTGACTCGGGCCCCAATTTCAGCTGCCATTCCTTCTCCAACTAATGGAGTTACTTTTGCTATGATGTGTGACACAACTTCTGCCGTGATCGGTAGCAAAATTACCGCTCCAACTTGTGGCACTTCTTCTACTGCGACGTATGTCACGAATTCTGTTGCAATTTGTGGCACCACTACTACGGTGACTTGTAGCTCAACTTTAGTCACTGTTCTTGCTCCAGTCCATGCCCCGACATCAGCTGCAACTAGCGGCCCTTCAGTTCCTGTGAATTGTGGCACTCCTTCTGCCCTGACTTACGTCACTACATCTGCCCTGACACATGCACCTACTTCTATTGCCGCTCATGCCCCGATTATTACTACGGCCCCTCTCCCGATTCCTACCCCTATTTCGGTACCAACTCGTACCCCGACTCGCACTACCACTTCTTCAGTTCCTCCTGCTCCGACAATAGCCGAGGCTCCTGCCCCGCCGAATGCCCTGTCATTCGCTGCAAATCATGCTCCAATTTCCACTGTGACTCATGTTCCAACTTCTGTCGCAGCTGGCGCTCCAACTTCTGCTGGGACTGGTGCTCCAACATCCGTTGTGGCACGCGCACCAATATCTGTTGAGACACACCCTCCAATGTCTGCTGCGACTGGTGCCCCGACTCGTAATTCTACTGCGACCGGAGTCTTGACTTCTGCTCCAAATGCAGTCCAGACACAAGTCTTGCAACCTCGTCAGGTTAGTTAACTCGTCATTATAAATAATGTTCACCCGCCCCGGTAAAAGTTATTCTAACAATAATAACTATCAATTTCCGTTTCAGAGTACAAGAAATAGATCCCTCGTGACGAATGATACTAATCAACAGAGAAATATGTCGTCTGATGATGAACCACTGTCAAAGGTGAATAAGGGTAAAATGTCCTCCCCTCTCCGTTATCCGTCATTTGCAAAAAAGGAACTGGAGAAACCTCAACAAGAAAGGAGTTTGGTCAACGAGACTGTGCGCAGTAAAACAAGCTGCAGCTCGGAAACAGATTACACGGATTCAGATGAAGAGCCTCTAGCTAAAAAAAAGACTAAGAAAAAAATTTCTAACAGCCAGAGGAAGAGACTCTCCATCCCAACTCTCCTCACGAGCAGATCATTGCTTCAGGCTTCTAAATCTAAATTGGCCCTGGAAAGCTTGCACAGAACTATTCCTGGTCTGCTGCCCAAAGAGGAAGTAGAGCGCGGGAGCGGCAGCTCGCAGGAGGTCAAAGAGATCGAGGGTCTGGCCAAAAAGAAATTCACTAAAAATATTTCATACATAGAGAAGTGGATAGAAGATTCCAAGAATGCAAGTTGTCCGGTTGATTTCCCGGGCGAACGGCCGATAGATCATTCTGAAGCCATGGACGCCAGGGTTTATGAATTCAATAGCGAAAGCGAATCGCAGAAATCCTATAAACGGAAAAAGAAAATCCAAGAACTGAAAAAGGATATCTCGGATGGCCCCGTCCACCTGTTTTACATTCCGCTGACCGGAAGCGAGCATATCATACAAGGAGTGGAGGTGAAGATGGACTCTCACGATGGCTCTCAGCAAAGGACCATCATGAGAGCCAAGCTGGTGACCAACGCCGACACGGAGCGGGACATCCAGAGCGCGATGGCGGACACGAAGGAGGTGGGGGGAGATGCGGCTGTCCACTGCCCCGGGGAACTCAAGGCCGAGCCTGTGGCCCACTGCAGCAAGCAGCTGCCGGGCAAGTGCAAGGCCGAGGGCAGCGACAACAAGTCGGACGAGCTCTCCAAGGCCTGCAGTACCGGGGCCAAGAAGTCCGCCACGCCAGTCAGACCTCTATCGCCTAACGAGGCTCCCATCTTCCGACCCACTCAGAAGCAATTCAAGGTAATATAAAATATTATTTCACTGTTTTTCATGCTTGAAGGTTGCATTTGCCATTCCTACTCCTCTAAACTGCTTTTTGTAGTATTTCTTTGTTTAAATTCTATGTAAAGCTAAAAATTTCTGAGTAATATTTTCCAATTACGATCGGTATGGTAAAATAACAGTTTTGACTTCAAGCTGTTCTTGTTCCAGTTTATCCGTTCTATTGGAACTTGACATTGTCATAGGTTTAACTGTAATGGCATCTGTAAACAATTCATCTATTGCACAATGTTTTAACCACATTTTTTTTATTCAGAACCCCTTGAAGTACATTGAGGGCATAGCGGAGAGCGCCAACAAATTTGGCCTGTGCCGTATTATCCCCCCCCCCTCGGCGGGGGCGAGCACCCAGTGTAACTTCTCAGAAGACATGAGGTTCACCCCCAACTACCAGTACGTGCACCGGATGATGAACCGCTGGGGCCCGTGCTCCCGGAGTATGTGCGCCATCAGGAAGAATCTCCATAATCAAGGAGGCTCTCTCGAGTCCATTCCAAAGGTATGAATTTCTTTATTCACCCAACTAGGCTGAAATGGTTAACAAACCTAGCAAATATTTATATTCAAGTATCATTAATTTGTGTGTAGTCATTATGTCTATGCTTTTCTGATTGAATATCATATATCACTTTCTTAAGTGTAACATAATACATCTATATATATATATTATAATGATGAAAAATCATTTTTGTGTAATTGAAAAGTTCTTTTATTTATTTGTTTTTTTTTTCGAACTATTTTTTTTTCTTTCCTTTTTGTTAACCTCTAGTGTGCTGGAGGTGCTAATAGTCACCGGGTATTCATCATTATCTTTTCATTAGTTTTTATCCTTTAAAACACGTTCTTCGCATATTTAAATGAACCGTAATCACTTGTCAACAAAATAATAAATCCATAGAGATATTTTAGATTGTCTCAAGTTCGGCACAAGTCGAGTAATAAATATTTGAAGTTTGCTTACGTCAGTGCGGCAGAAAAAAAAACGATTTTCAAAGTGACATTACTGTTTGTAATTACAAGAAAACCTCATACAATTTTATTTTTATTTGGAAGCAAATTTATTCAGCAATCCGAAAATATAATAAAACAACAAAAAAATCTTTACATTTATTGATCAAACTTTTTTTAGTGACACGAAGGAGAAAAAACCAACTCTCCGAATATAAGTAGCTTCTCCAGGAAAACCACTTATGCCATTAACATACAATTTTAAAAAATACACAAACAAATTATCTGAGAAGATAGCACAATTGACAAAAACATAAATTTGTAAAACACAAGTGAGTTATTACGAAATTACAGTCAGCAAGGCTAGACAGAAGTTGTACCTTGCGAGAGAGAGGTCAAACATTAACTCCACAAAGGAGGCCCCAAGGGAAATAATTTCCAGAAAGAACAATGAATTTCTCATGGCCATTATCAACATTTTATTTGAGTGAATATTATATTACGCCAAAAAAATGTAATATGAACATCATTATAATAAACTTTTCCTTTTTTTCAGTTGAACGGAATAGAAGTAGACCTTCCCAAGCTCTACATAGTCGTAGAAGAGATGGGTGGCCTGGAGCAAGTGCTGGAAAAAAAATTGTGGCTGAAAGTTGCTGAAAATATGGGCTTTATCGTTAGCCCTTGCATCGGAAACCGGCTCCAAGAGGTGTATTGGCGGTACATACTGCCGTACTACACTCTATCTGAAGGTACGTTGCACCTAATACGGTTTGTAAAAAATTTAGGACCAACCCAAGATCGTGCACTAATGCATTAGTAATTTTAAAATATTATCTCAAATGCATTTTATTGAATACAGAAAACTAAAAAAAGATGTAGCTACAAGCTTCGCTCAAGTTTTAACACTGAATTTATAAATATTTTTTCTTATTGAATAATTAATAAAGATTTAACAATATAAAAAAAAAAACAAATAAGCAATATGACACTGTACATATTTTTAATCTCCACTATTATGTGAACATATTCCATCATCAAAATTATTAACTATTTTAGTGGAGAGAGAATCCCTCCTGAAAAAAGTGGACAAGATGTGGAGTTGTCGCTACTAACGCATTCGAGCGCGGGCATCGGCAAGGGGCGAGGGCGAGGGAGAGGAGGAGGAGGAGGAAGCGGCCAGCGCCGCCAGCGCAGACCTCACGGAGGACCTGGAGGAGTGCGTGGCGCGCGGCAGCTCCACCACGCTGGGCGCCTTCTCCAAGCTCGCCAAGCACATCCAGTGCATGTACTTCAACAGGCAACCACATCCAGACAAGGTACCAGCAACCAAATGTGGTCATGTGGATTTATATTAGTAGCAATTTGTGTACTTTAATTTTGTGTTTGTATGGAACAGGCGGCCGATATGTTCTGGAAGTGCGTGATCAACCGAGAGGACCACGTCTGTGTGTCGACCGGCTCCATCGACTCTGGAAGCATGAACTACGGCTTTCCGAGCCCCAAGGACAAGAAGAGCCAGTGGGCCAAGATTCCCTGGAACTTGAAGGTAAACTCGGGCGGCTACGTTGCGTTTACTGAGTTGGCTTGTCTCATGGTACGGAGATGTAATCACAACTGTCTTGCAGGTTCTGACGAATAATTCTGGAAATATCCTGCGCTCGCCGGCCCCCACCATAGGAGTCACCGTGCCAACTGTCCACGTGGGGATGCTGTTCTCCTGCTGCTGCTGGTGCCAGGACCCGCACGGCCTTCCCTGGATCGACTACCACCATCAGGGAGCTCCCAAAGTCTGGTGAGTCTTGCCAGATTCACTTGACACACATCATGTGCGAATCTCTCACGAGGTTAGCTCATCTCGTTGCCTATGGTTTAAAACAGAAATTTGTTTGCTTGCTGTCCAGGTGCAGAGTGCCCAGCTCGCACCAAGCGCAGATGCAGGCACGCCCTGGAGCGCGTCAAGCCCGAGATCGTGGAGACCAAGAAGCGCGTGTGGTTGCTGTCGGACACCATCATGGTGCCCCAGGGGCAGCTGATCTCCGACGACGTGGCCGTGGCGCGCACCGTGCAGATGCCGGGCGAGATCGTGGTGGTGTCCCCGGGAGCCTTCACCTCCAACCTCTGCACCGGCTTCAGCATCTCGGAGAATGTCTACTTCGCCTCAATCCCATGGCTCCAGCAGGCGCCCCTGAACTTCAACGTAAGCTTTAACCACGTTCAGCTTTCCGCTGCAGCTGTGGCATTGCAACTGTACACATTAAATTAATTCCTCTTTTGTCACTATTGCAGTATTGTTACTACAAGTGCAAAATAAATTAGTTGTTTCATTTGTTCTCTTTGGCTCAGACCATGTATATAATTGTTTTTTTTTTTAAACTTAACCCTTTGCACTCCATTTTTTTCAATATGATATTCCAGCTACTCTATAGAGTGTAATGTAAAAATATTAGGAAAAATAACAATATTTTTAGAAATCAGTAAAATAAAAATACAGTAAAACCCCTATTTTACGTTTTTTAAGGGACCAAAAAAAAAAAACCTTATTGGAGGGAAAATGTAAAAGGGGGGTATTATAAAAAGAACATTTAAATTTTATGTTTAAAAAAAAAACGTTTTATTAAAAAACAACATTCAATTTTAATCTTTAATGAAGAAATTATTATTTTTTATTTAAAAAATCACATATATTAGTTTATTTGCATCTTTGTTTTTTTTGTTATGTAATTCTCTTTCAAGACTATATAAACATTTAAAAGTGTCATCTCGAATATCAGAAAAGCTTGTAAAGTAGGTTTTTAAACCCTCGATGAACCTCATTGCTTCTTCTTTTGTTGGAATATTAACCTCTTCTTCAGCAGACAGTTCTTCGGTAGACAAGTCTGCTGGTGTTAAATGACTGTCAATAATGTCATCAACTTCCAACAAGTCTGATGTCATAACTTCGGAGTCAAGGTTTACATAATCCTCCAGGGGTTGGTCTGAAATCTTTTCCCAGCCTTCTATGACATCACACTGGATATTTTCTCCAGTACTGGGTACGTCTTCATCCTGCCCATGCTCCTTGTATATCCCAGCTTTCCGGAAACAATTCTTGATGGTAGAATCGTTTATTTCACCCATACCTTAACGGTATAATGCATTGCATCAAAATAGACATCCTAAATTTGTTGGGGTCCTCACCTCGTTCTAACTGACACAACTTCTGTACCAAGTTTCTTCTATAGTAGTGCTTGAATGCCCGAATTATCCCTAAATCCAGGGGTTGCAGTTCACTTGTACAGTTAGGAGGGAAAAAATGCCAACTGAATGTTCCTCAAAGTCAAGTTTGTGGGGGTGAGCTGGGCACCTATCGAGGAATAGTAATATTTTTTCGATGCTTTGCTCCCATCAAAGCATCTAATGCAGTAACTGCTTTTCAAATAAGATTGGCGTCATCCAGGCTTTTTATTGGCTGCATATTTTTGTCGGCAATGTCTGACATTTTTGAAACAGCGTGGTTTGCAGACTTCCCAATCACTAACGATTGGAAGCTTCTCACTGCCATCAAATTAGCAATCAAGAGAACAGTGAGCCGAATCTTGCTTAATTTTCCTCCCATAGCAGGCTTCACCCTTGAAGCTGAAAGTCTTACAAAGGTAGAACGTTGAAGAACAGTCAGTCTCATCGGCATTGAAAATATCTCTGGGAGCGTAGTCTCTGCAATTAATTTAGGCACATCCTGTCTGCTTCCAATCTTCAGCAATGTCCAAATCAACACTTCAGCGATTCTCCACATATTGATCTGTAGACCCATTGTGCCTCTTCTTAAACGATCTATCCATCCATTTGATGCTGTAAATCCTTCAATATTTAGTTGATTCTGTCGCGCGCGCCTTTTCACGAATTATTGTACCGCCGGCGGGGAATATTACTGGCCCCGGCGCTGGCAGAACCATTCCTTTAAAATCTCCTCCATTTACTTCGTGCCGACGCTCCTAATGTACATACGTTTTTTTGTACCGGGTCCACATTGAATAGCGCTTTTCAATAGATTCACGGTTTTTGATGATTTGGCCAAAGTAGTAATGGGTATCCCCAAATTTCCGGGCTAGTGAAATGCGTGAGCCAACGTGTTTATTCACTTTTCGATAATGTTCCTTTTCTCTTGCACTGACAAAGCTTTCCTTTGGTTAGACATTATGGACTTCAAAGAATGGGGACGTAAAAATGTATAATCGAACCGAAAGTAATATGAAATCCATAAACTTGCAAAACTGATGACAGAATAATGACAAATGAATACAATGCTAAAAGAAAAGATGGCTACCAATAATGGACCAATCACGCAGCCAATTATGCGCCGAACCCAGCCAATAACAGGGTCGCTCGCCCACAATCACCATTGCCGTTCGGATATCACGACCCAAACATTGTCAAGCGCGCGTAGCTTCATTATATTTTGAATATTTCCAACGTAAATCGCGGGGGAAGAAAAACATAAATGCGGGTATTAAATGTACTGAAATACATCGGGACTGAAAAAATTACACGCAATTTGAGGGAAAACGTGAATTGCGGACACGTAAAAACAAGGTTATACTGTATGTAGTTATGTTAAGAAATATATATTCATTATCATATAAGATTCTTAAAAGAAAAAATTGAATATTCTAATCTTTATAATTTTTTCATTTGTGGTCTTTTAGAAAGTAGTTGCCCAAATGCATACTTGGCTTATTAGGACACGCGTCACAGTACTCACTGGCTTCCCGTCTGCCACCTTTTGCTGCCCTTTTCGAGCAGGCCACACCTCCCCTCTTGGGATCTTTTCTCAAAATAGGGAGTTTTCCATTGAGCCAGGTCTCTGATGGAGTGGAAGTAGATGACCTACTTCGAGGTTTTTTTTAACTCACCCACTAATTGATCTACTAAAATTTGAATTCTGAATAGAAATTGTTGATACCTGTAAAACGACCCTTTTATTTTTTAAACAATAAAATATGTACCTATTGTTTATGTCGCTGCTGCGGCGCCCGCCGAACTGTTAGAATGTTTTCTATGTAGCCGTGGACGTGACAACAGAGTACAAAGGTTTACTTATAAATGTATATATATTATAAATTTCTAACTTATGTATGCATAATAATATTTTTAGGCCATCTACGAGAGTTGGGAGCCTTCCATGTTTTCTTTTGAGCGTCTTGTGATTGCTTTGGCAAAGGAGCGCTCAACACTCCCGTTCCTAGACACCCTTCTGGGAATATTGGAGGTGATGGTGGATGAAGAGGTCAAAGGGCGCAAAGCTTTGACCGCTTTTGGTATACAGGTATTTATAACAAGTATACATATATTATAATTCCGATGTCCTTAGTTAAAAAAAAAAAAGCATTATTCATTATTGTTCAAAGATGTGTGGCGTGGTGGTGTAAATGGTAAAATTGAAGATGTCATTTATTTCCCAGGGGAGCACCAAGCCGCCCATGCCTCCCTCCAGGAGAAGGCCCGCGCAGTACAACCAGGACAATGAAGAGTGTCACCGCTGCCGAAAGATTTTGACCATGTCCGAGGTTAGTACAGCTCCCTTGCCTATCTTTAAGATCGCCTTTACCCACAGTCTAGTGTAATATTTGTCTGTTGGCTTGTCTGCCTGCTGCAGGTGTCGCACACCGAGGACAAGACCCTGTACTGCCTGAGCCACGCGGCCGAGCTCCTGCGAGGGCAGCCCGCGCTCTTCTCTCGCTGCAAACTCAACTTCACCTACTCCGAGAAGCAGCTCAACATCCTGCTGGACTCGGTGCGGTCGCGCGCCTCGCCCAGCGGCGCCCAAGCAACGCCCAACCAGCCCGAGCGCAACTGATAGCTCCGGACCACCGAGGGCTCGCAAGTTTTACTTTGCTCTCATTGTCCTTCGGAAGTTACTGTCAAATTCCTGACCTTACAAAGCTAGTCATAGACATTGCATATTAAGAACTATTTTATTATAAAAAGATGTTAATTTATTTTTGTAAAAAATTCTATTTGCATTAGATGGCGTTGCAGCTAGTGTAGTGAATGCTCACCATTCTTGTTACCTATGTAATATTAAACAAACCTATGTCTATCTAAATTGAAATCTTCAGTTGTTACTGAATATAAATAATATTTCTTACATCTTACAATATTTCCTTTGCTTTTGTCCGACAAATAATACCTGTTTGGATTAAAAATACTTAAACCTAACTTAATCGAGGTTTTATTTTAAATTTGTTCAGAAGGTGGACGTGGGTTAGAAATAATTATAGCAGACCGAATCCGATATTGTAGAAGTGTTGAAAGAAAAATTTCATTTCTTATCAATGCTTCAATAAGTTTTATTTTATTTTAATATATAAAAGAAATTTAATAATTTCAATAAATAATATATAACATTGTGATTATCGAAGAGATGAAATCGCTTAGTATATTGTTATCGAAGTTGTCATAGTTTAGGCACAAACCTCTGTAATTTATGAATGTCAATAATTTATTTATTATTTTGGAATAATTTTACTTTTTGCACAATTTTCATTTGCAATACGGGGGCTTAGGATCACAGGGGCCTATCTCTGCGGGTCTTGCATATAAGATAGGCCCCTGTGATCCTAAACCCATCTCTAATAACAGATTTTTGTACAGTTAAAGTTGCTGAGAGCTCCTTAACACTGCCAGGTCTCCTTTCAGAACCAACGATATTTATACCCACGTCATGTTCATTATATTATTAAGTTTTTGACTCTTTGCGAGTCAGGAGATTGGAAATTAGATTCCCGTGCAGATCACTTCCGGGCATTACCCGCTCTGGGTGGTGTGCCGCGGATAGTTATTACCCAAAACCTAAAAATAATAACTTGTTGAGTAAATAAACATGTTGAGTCTGTGAAGGAGACAATTAGTGGTGTTACTGATAATAATAATATTGAAGCACATAATGTCACCCTGAATATATTGTTAGTTTTATATAAGTTGTACATCTGTATTTTCTGTGATTTCCACTTGTGTAGCATAATGATATATAATGTTGAAGACAGTGGCTCCCTCCACACTCCTTTTCCTAGGGAAATGGCTTAAGTTTATTATACAAAAAATGTTTTCATGTACAGAGAAACTTTCTTATAAGGTTTTCTAAGGCAGTGGTCCCCAACCTTTTTGTCGCGGCGGACCGGTCAGCGTTTAATAATTTCACCGCGGCCCACTGAGGGTAGGGGGGTTACATTGAGGGGAGGTGTCACACTTGTGGGGGCACATTGGGGGGTCGCATTGAATTTAGATTTAAAAAAAATTTATTATTCAATAAGGAAATATTATTTTACAGAGAAATATAAAAATTAAAAATAAACAGTAAAGAAAAATGTATTAAAAATAAACAAGCTATAAAATTGACGATTTTTTCAAAAAATTATTTTGATTTTTAAGCAGGCAGCGCTGACTAGTACCATTTGGCCCACGGGTTGGGGACCACTGTTCTAAGGGACCGGAAATAAAAATTCTTCTGTGGGATGAATTGGGTTATTTTCCAATTTCAGTCTGCAAGTGAAAATAATACTTCAGTGGGTTTTACTGTGAACCTTTTCTTGTATTCTATTCAGGACTTAAAGTGAAATAAATTGGCGATAATAAATTAAAGAATAATATGATTGTCAAAAAATCTTTAAACGTAATTTTAAGTAAGTAATTATAGATTTAAGTTTACATTGACTGTATTGAGAGAATTATATAAAATATATAGTTTTAAAGTTTTTTTTTATTTTTTATAATAATAATTATTTGAATTTAAAAAAACGATTAATTTAGTAAAAAAAAATTTGCTATACAATTATTTTCACGCTTGACAGCTGTTTCGCCTTCTGAAGGGATTGTCAAACTGTCGTTTTTTTATATTTAAGTAATAATTATTACATAAATTTAAAAACTTATAAATAAAATGGAGTTCTACGAAATAAACTTTAAAACAATAAATTAAAAATATATCTAGTAATTTTTCTTATTGACTAATTTTCATGCAACACAGAGTTTATATTAGCAAGAGTAATTATTGTAAGTACACAGTAAAAGCAGGCTACCAACTTGGCGGTCAAGTCAGTAAACATCGTCAAAGAGCGTGTTCCTTAAGCGGGTGTCCTGCTTAGGCGATACGCACACCCTTCGGCTCGCTTTAATCTTTGGGTCATAAAGCGTTATTTAAAAAAATATTTTTTGATTAAATTTTAATTCAAGTGAGACCTTGTTCAAATATAATATATAATGTGTAAGGAAAAGTGATTATACTTGTCATAAGCTGCCCATAAAGAGCTTTGTTTAGTTTTGTATGGATGGCCTGTAATTTTATGAATGTGACTTGTTAAATACTGTGATTTGGGGGTTGTAGCCCCTTTATTGAATTCATTGGAGTTGCTCTTTTGATATTATGTTGGACGAGAAGGACGTCGGCATTCTGGTAGCGGTTCTGGTAGCACACCCTCGTACGCACCGGCGCCTGTGTTTAGTCTGCCGCTTTCTGTTGCAATTACTATTGTGTTGACACTTGTCAGTGGTGACTAGTCCCTACTTATCTTTACCATATGAATACTGGAATTAATTAAGGCTCTAAGTACCAAAAAAATAAAAACTGTTTTTTTTAAAGAATCGTATTTTATTTCCATCATAAAATACGATTCTGTTTTTTAGCCACGGCACTTAATTTTATTTCCATCTATAAACGAACTCACATTCAATGTTGTTTATTATATGTATATTATTAGAAATCAGTGTTTGAGAATATTCTACCTTGGTACAAGATATATGTAATTCTACAAATATGTCATTGAAATTGATGTGCTGCGATATGCCTCACATATTATTTAATAAAGATAGCTCCTAAGTTAACGATTTCTTGTTTTAAATTCTTCAATTAATCCCTCTAAAGGTAACTTCGTAATGTCACTTCAGTCTTAAGTGTAATCATAGCCTTTCATCATTTATTTGGCATAAAATACAATTAACAGGTTTTTTGAACATGTTATAAAAGTGATATAACGGGAAGCACAATATTATTTCATAATGTAACCATATTGTTTAATAATGTTCATTTTATGTTGTCCCGTTAGACGGATCCAAATATTTCTCTAGCCGACAAAACTAGAAGTAATATTAATAATTAGATTTTTAAATATGTATATTAATTTACATCCAGTTAACAGAAGAAAAAAAATCTTGCCTGAGCTTCTAGTACGTATTATTTGATAATAATTATTTCAATATCTAATCTCACTGTTCGATTAAAATTAATGGTAAATTGGATCCTAAATCTCAAAACTGACACAATTAAATTTGCAGGCGGCCAAAAGAGGAACTAACAAACAAATTAACTTGTTTTTAATTCCATGATTTTTGTATCTACACCAGCTACCAACTGTAAAGTTAACGGTGTCAGAATGTACTTTTATTTGAGCTTTGTTTATTTAAATTGGGGTGGGTTCATGATGGATGAGATTATTGTTGACAGCAAATATATTGAAAACAAACGATAAAATGGGATTGTTGATTTTTTGTTTAGTTTTGGAGTTATCGTGGACCAAACACATGCACATGTAATCCTTTGCAATTGTATTATTTCTCTTTGTTTTTTAATATGAGTTTGTATTATTATTTGAAATAAAATGATAAAATATATTCTTTTGTAATTTTTTTATTATATTACCTTTACCCTTTGGAATGTCGGGATCCCGCGAGCTGTAGCTTCTGTTGTGTGCCGGGAGCAAAAGGTATTACACTCGCTGTGCACTTGCCTACTAGTTTTGTAATTACTCACTTGTGTTTTACACAATGATGTCTTACAAAACAGCCAGATACTTTCCGATCGCCTTCCCCTCTCCACTCGCTTCAGCCTCACAACATACCCCAACGGGGATTTCACAGTCCCACTGGCTCTGGGCAGTTGGAACTCTGGTGCGGTATTCGATTCATAGAAGCTGGTGTTTTATTATTTATGGTCAAGTGGTTTGTCTCGACAATTCGAATTGTATTAAAGAATCTACCGGTCGTTTAGTTTGTTCCCATGAGGCATGACTTGTCGTTGTGTAGACATCAAATTAAATGTGTAAAATGCTTTGCCCATGGGTGTCTGAAGGCTCCGTAGTCTTCTCTCACCTAGTACTAAAATAGTTGCAGTAGGTACAACAATAACAATGCCGAAGAAGAACAAGTCCAGTCGCAGTGTCTCACCGACTGCACTATAGTCAATAATTATCATGGCCTCGTAATCTGCGTGACTGATACAAGATGATAAGAGACAGTACTAGATATAAAACAACCTTTTAATTAATGCATTCACAGCACACTACCACATTGTCTGTAGGGGAGTCTGGGACATAACGGGTCTCCGGGGCATAATGGCTCCCGCTTTTTTGGCTATTAGTGCCTTGCACCATGATTGGATATATTCCCCAGCGATTAGTACCCCGCCAGGGTCAGTGGAGAACAGTTGTGTTATTGCTAGCGCATATTTGTGCGGCGTTAATTTACGAAATATATTTTTTTGGTAATTTGATGTATTGTCAATATATCAGAAAGATGCGTCTCGTTTTGAGTATTTTTTTCGTATTTTCGCATTTGTTCGTATAACGACAAAGAATCTTCTCAGGTTTTTTTAATTTATTTTTTTATAGTGAATACCGCACATGAGTCCCAACTGCTCATAACCGTCTAGAGCCAGTGAGACTATGGCTTCCCCAATTAAGGTATGTTGTGAGGCTGAAGATAGTGGGGAAGGGAAGGAGATGGAAAGAAGAAGGTTGAGAAGTACCTGGCTATTCAGAACTGGTCACCAAATACGAATAAAGTCATTTCAAGTAATGTTTCAATTCTGAATGGTGGTTTTTCACCAGGGCAATACTTAAAGTATCTACCACTCTGGAACGTTATCAAAATATACCATATATTATTTTATATAAATTAACCCTTTCCGGTCCTATGTCGAATAACTTTCGACATCGACTTTGTTCCAGTGAGTCCTATGTCGAATGTCATTCGACATTTTTCTTCTTCATCAGTTAAGTGTCAAAATACAAGCAGTTTAGTGTCAAAATACAGTTTAGTGTCAAAATACCATTTAGTGTCAAAATACAGTTTAGTGTCAAAATACAGTTTAATGTTAAAATAAAAAAACCTGGATGTATTGTTTTACCCTGTAATTCTGTAAATCTATTGTGGACCTGATGGAACATTTTATTTATTTTTGTAGACCGGAAAGGGTTAAATGTGTTATGACACATATTAATTGAATAAAAATGACGAGTTTGAGCCCGCGACCTCTGAGTTTGTAGTCGAGTGTCTTATATTTTATGCGCTTTTGGAGTATCAAGTTCTATAACTCGGAATCGACTGCTACCAAACTAATTGTCATTAATATTACTAAAAAAAATTAAATTTTAAACAAAAGTAACTTAGTTTTAACACCACTTTATTGGATACATATATACATAAACCAACCGGTTTCGGCTCTACCTGAACCTTCTTCAGGGCTGAACAAATATGTATTAGTACAGTAGTAGTATTAGGGCTGAACAAATATGTATTGAACTAATACATATTTGTTCAGCCCTGAAGAAGGTTCAGGTAGAGCCGAAACCGGTTGGTTTATGTATATATGTATCCAATAAAGTGGTGTTAAAACTAAGTTACTTATATTTAAAATTTAATTATGTCTTTCCACAAAGTGAGTGCTTCATGTCAAAGTATAAAAAAAAAATTATTTTATTTTACTGTCAAGTATTTTGAAGGTGATTTTAACTACAGATTCAAGTTATTTTTTAATTTTGTTCAGTCTTTTTTCGGCTGATATTTTAAGAAAATTGTTCCATACAAAATATCGCTTGGCGAATATAACGTTTTTGGCGCACCTTGTAAAAAAAAATCTAAATTCAAACACAAAATTTTTCTTAAAACTTTGCAATGCTATTTTTGTCTTCTTTGTTTTTCTGCATTATTTTGTCTTCGTTTCACCCCCCGTGAGAATTTTTCGTTTAAACAAAAGGTACCAACTCGTATCAAGTATAAAACGAGAGGCGCGAATTTTTATTCTGTGCCGTCAGGTCGGGGGGTTATAAGTTCGACTGCCGTCTATGAACAGTGTGTTTTTTTGCATTCAATATTACTGTAAATACACTTTCGGGACCTTAGTATTCCGCCGCCCGGAGCAGACTTCTCCAAGTGCGCTTGCACAGTACCGGCTCTGAACACTAGTATTGTTATTAACCTTGGAGTTAGAATATATATGGAGAGAGAAATATTTTTTCCCAACCTATAGAAATTTGCGATAAATCACTTTCTTCGGTTTTTTACGTCGTATGAGAGAGAAAGAGGCAAGAAAAGTTTTCACATAATATTTCAGCACTTATAAGTATGTAAGAATGTTCTCCGTCCGCGCTAACTTCACATTATCAAGTCGCATAAATTACGTTAACCGATTTTGAGGTTATTTCCTATATTTGTGTTGATTAAAAAAACTTGCAGTGGTTATACAAATAAATCAAACATGATGGTGATATGTGCTAAGATTATGAAACATCACTTTTCAGAGGTATTTCAACAGTTTTAAATATTTTATAGCGAACTTTAGAATTTTCACATTTTAAATGGCAAACATAAAATTAACAAAAACCTTCCATCATTATTTGGGCAAACCTTCTGTTATTAGTTTTGGTGTTATATTTTGACTTTATAAATCATTTTAATGGTATATTGATTTTGTTTTGTTTAATATGTTCAAATATGTTTGTTAAAAATGTCCGAATTCCATTTGGGCGGTAACTAATAGGCTATCCGACATTTTTAATTACATCTTTGTCTCTTTCTATCGAGTCAGTATAAAGTTAACAATACTGACCACACTGTTTCGCAAAGGTTCCTCTCCATGTATGTTCTTACTCCAAGGGAACATCACTTCATATCTATGGAACCTCTTAGAAATATGCCACCAGCTGTTGTTCTGCTAATAGTGAATCTTTTGTACTGTTGTCTATGCTTATCTAGTGTATATCTGTCTATTGTCTATGGCTTTTTGTACTTGTCACTTGCCTGCGTTTGACAGCGACTTGGCAGTCGAAATATTTCTTGTTATTTATTCTGTTTCATCCGCATCCAGTAGATAGTATTTATTTAGTGTATATAGTTTGACAATTAACGATGTCGTCGAGGATCCGGTTGGTGCCGTTTGTCTTTGGTGCATATTGAAATGTTCGTGACTTTTCTCGACTTATCGCCAACCGTTTTATTTTTTAGGAGCGATGTGGAACATATATTCGAGTGCTTCTGCGAAGTAATTCACCAGAAGGGAGTCAAGGAGCCGAATAAACATATCGTCAGCATATTCCCGGAGGAATTTACCAATGATTTCTTGAAATGCATCCCAGAATTCACATTTCCATGTCAAATGGAATTGTAAGTACCTCTTGCAACACTAAACCTCCATAAAAAACTATTTCTTTTGAAATGTGGATCAAGTAAATAGCAACGCCAGGATGTGGGCGGTTTGATACCCGCCAGCATCTCCATGACCAATTTTTTTTCAATCATTCTCTCAGATGACAGGCTGATACTGATCATTTCATCTGTCAACAGAAAGTAGAGGAAGTACCTACCTGGAATGACGAGTAAACAATGAACATAACCAATAGGTGATCGCCGGCTTGTTGCAAAAAGTTACCATATTACTTTTGTAATTTATATAATATGTTCAGGCAAAATACAGTTTCAAAGATGATGGCGTTTCATGGGAAGCTCACAACTTAACCAGTTTTATTCTGCGTTATTTTGTAGTAAATTCACCTCAAGGGCTCTTTATACAGTTGTTATTTCACGTTAACTGTTGTAGTTTTTTTGTAAATAACGTAACATGGTAGAAACTTCCTTCGAGGTTTCTTTTTATTTATTCCACTGGCACACTCACATACAAACACAGTAATTAGGTTTACTTTCGTACTGGTTTTCAAGTATTTCATCAAGAATTTGTGTAGGTTGGTTAGGTTAGGTTAGGTTGAGTGAAGCAACTTATGTAAGCATACCTGCTTAACTGTCAATCAGCAAGATAAATAACCATTTTTCTCTTCTTTTTCAGTAATGCCGTTCAGCATTTTTCCTTCGCGTTGACATCCATAGACTCAACTTGGACCTATGGGTTTTGTCGCCACGAACCCTTCACTCAGAGAGCACTGGTTATCGTGTCACACTTTCCGTACCACGATGCATTTTACGAGTGAGCTTACTTTATTTAACTTGAAATTTTTATACGCCTCACCTCACTGACATTCAATACAGCTGAGAGCTCCCCTGTAATCTCTCTTTCTGTTATGTGTCGCTTAGGAGAAGCATGGAGTGGTTACAACAGAGTTATCATCGGTACGCCGATATCTGTGATTCTTTAGAATGTGGGCAAATTTTCCCAGGAACCAATATGTTTTTATTATTACATAGCATTGTCGTCATGAACAGTGAAGACAGGTTTCATAAAACTGGGAAAGCTCCCCCGCCAGAGTGGTAGATACTCTGAGTATCGCCCTGGTGAAGGACCACCATTCAGAATCGAAACGTTGCTTGAAATGGCTTTAGCCGTGTTTGGTGACCAGATCTGAATAGGCAGATACTTACCAACCTTCCTCTTCCCTATCTCCCTATCCTCCTCACAATCTTCAGCCTCACAACAAACCCCAATCGGGGATGCCATAGTCTCACCGGCTCTAGACGATTGGGAGCAGTTGGGACTCTTCCGACTTGTCCGTAGAAACTTGCAGGATTAGGGATGTCGGAATGCCTGTACTCACGTGGGCGGTGAGACAGTGTGGAAGCGAACACTGCCACCTCGGGCATTAAGAACTGGAGGACGTTGGTGAAAAGTGAAGAGAATAATGTTTCAATCTGGTTATTTGAAATTACAGGCTGTTGGACCATGTGGCAGACCTGATGAGGGCTTTCGCAGAAGGGAGTGCCAACGGCGCCAGCAGTACCAAGCCCGCGGTACACTCTTCCAAGGCTAAGAGGCAGAGTGTGCCGCCCTTGGTGGCTAAGTACCTTTACGGGTTCTACACGAGACCCGTGCCGCTACCGCAGCCCTTCAAACTGCCCACTCTGCCGGATAATGTGAGCGTCGTTCAACTATCTATACAGAGTGTTTGGTTAGCATCTTTATCTGAATTAAATACAGACCGATTTAAGTTCTGCCAGGTTAACTTTTGTTATTCTTACTGTCTTAGAGATTGACGAGGCTTTGTCAAGTTTTTAAAATTAATTTTATAGATATTTGTTTTATAAATAACTAGTGATCGCTAGACGCTCTTTTTCGAAATGTTAAATAATTTCAGAATGCCAAAGTTTATCATTAGAATTTTTTTTGTTTATGATTCAATAATTCGTAGTTATCTTATTTGTTGATGATCTAAACTGCTATTGACAGCATGTCGGTTTCAAATCACTCATTTTAGTTTAAAATAAAGCGCTTATCAGCCCAGCACGACAATAATCCTACAGGATGGGGATTTCCTTGTTGTGCACCCGGCCGGATAATACTGTCTATTCTATTTGTTTTTATTTAGGCATTACATCATTTGTATCGCTTTAACTGTACAAGTTTACTCCAAGATTTATAATCCTTTTTTTGCTTTTATACTGGGTCGCTGTGAAGTTAGGCTACGTTAGGTAGCGAGTACAGATTTTCAATTTACAAAGAATTATGTCGTATATCTGAATATGAGCAGATGGCCGCGCCGGACAGTAGACTTTTCGTAAACTAAATATAAAATCTCCCAATTTCGAGTTATCGCGTGAATTTCGAATTAACCGAGTTCTCCTCTCTGGTGGCCACACCCGGTCAGTTGTTCATACTTTTAGTGCTGACAATACTATTGAGCATGTGCTCTCTAATATTGACGGGTTAACAGAGAAGTATCGATGAATGTATAAATATTGTTCAATTCATTGGTCAATAATGTATTAACTGAAAATTATTGATGGATTTCAAAATATGCGGAAATTCATAACTACTTCTTCTAACAGTTGACGGAAAAGTATTAATGAATTTTTCTAATATTTTTAATGGATGTCAAAATATCCCCAAAATTTTTAGTAGTGTCTTACTTATTGACTAACTTAGGCTAATGTCAATAGGTTCGGTATTAAAACTTTCTATAGTGGAATTAGTTTTTTAAGTCATTTAGAAAACCGCCATTATTATAAATGCCTACCTTCAGAGCGCCGGTAAGTTGTCTGTATTTATTTTGATAAGAAGTACGTAGTAAGTAGTAAGAACTGAAATTAACCCTTAGTGGTCCGGCGGTGTATATTGCACGCCAAATGATTTCAATTGCACAGGTACGAACGCGTGTCTCACACGGCAAATGCCGCAGAATTCATTTTAGTGTTAAAACCCAAAATATCTGGCTATATTTTACAAATCGTAATCTTTTAAATTCTATAAAAACCAGCGCAGCAATTTTTGTATGTTTCGTAGAATTGTTTACATTAGAAAGCCACAAAGTGTGAATTTTGGGGTGCTGACCTTTAAGGATATATTAATATTAATTTGTCATTCCAATAATTAGTTCCCAATTATATTATCGGGAATTGAGTGATTAAAGTAACGGTGCTAATATTTCAAAACTCCTCCGAGTTTGTCAGCCTGTATTGTACTGACACAGTAACCACATCATGTACATATACTCATTTGTTGAGTTGATTAGAAAATATTGAGTTAGCATTTTTGGCTGTTGTTATCGTACAACGTGATTGTGTTTTTAAAACTTTTATCAGTTATCAGTTTATGCTCACTCTTGTTACTCTTTGATTTGATAAATTTGTACCCTTTTGGAGCTATGCTTACGATTATACATATGATAATGTAACGATTTTTCCTAATATTTTGGATGCTACATCACTTATGATTCATCGAAAACACGACATTTGGAAATGAGCATTCGAAAGATGGATCCTATCTTCAAGTCTGAAAAAAAAACATGTGAAAACAGTTTGTTCCGAGCCCGAAATAGGAGTATCCGAATTTAGAACTGACTTAACCCAGACGAGCAGAAGGGGAGACCAAAAGGCCCAAATCAACATATTTTACTGATAACTCGGTAAATACTCAATAAATTCGTACCTTGCTTGGTGTAATCACGATAAAATGTAAAAAAACAATTAATTTACTGTCGAAACTATTTCACATTGAAATATCATCCAACGCGTGCGAGTGAGATAAATAAACTCTGCCGATATGAAATAATTCATAGCCAATAAGTGGCGTCTCGCGCGTCGGCAACAGAGTTATATTCTGTATCACTCGTACAAATGCATTGAAGACATATGTGTCAAATCAGTGTTTCCCAAATGTTCTGTTTTTTTTTTCTCTTTTAAGTAATAGTTTCATACAAATAGTAGGTATGAAATCCATATCTTTATGATGTACCAATATTTAAAACAAAAATAAACCTACCTAAACTTCCAATGGTGATCATCTCAAAAGTAGTATTTTTTTAATATATTTTGTTTTCAGTATTTTTAGACAGTAAATACTGGACAGCAGAGCTGCGGGTGTGTTTGTGCCAATATTTGGCGAGCCTGACAATTCAGCCAGTTGGTTGTATCAGTGATGATAATGATGATTAATGTTGATTCAATGAACGGTGCAAGCGAGTGAATAGCTTTAATTTGGCTCATCCCATTGGCTGGCCGAGATGACTTCCTGGCTCCCGGGGGTCAACCAACTTCATTATGACACAATTTACTGCACTTTACATCGGTGGCGGGTGGTTACCCTTTTTGCAAAAAAAAAGATTTTGGTAGTTATTTATAGTCGAAAATGTTTATATGTTTTATAGTATATATATTTTTAAAATCAAATTTGATTATTAAAGTTCTTCAAAGGTCGGAGTGTTTCAAACTTCCGTCAAATTTGGCATTGTCACAATTCAATGATTAAGACCATTTTGTTTTTCTGACATTTTAGTAGCCCTGATTAAACGTCGATTCTAGGCCTGTTTCAGCATTTAAACAAATTGTGATCGGCTGACAAACAAACAACATGACGGTTATGCTTTTATGTCACAATTTGTTCAAAAGTTGAAATGGACCGACGTTTAACGAGGACCGTTTGAATGTGAAAAAACTTAATGGCGCTAATCATTGAATTGTGACGATGTATATATTGGCATGCGGAAATGTTTCGAAAAAATGTGTTTTGAATAAAATATACAGCAATAGGATCCAGGATCAGTAAACACTTAAAAGGTGAGACTTTGTGGGGTTATCATTAATAACATTGACAATTTCTTCAGAATTTGGAAAATATCAACAAATTAAATAATGTTGAATTTGCATAGCTGTCCAACTAGGAAGGTTGTCCGTTTAAGGACAGTGATGATATTCATGGAATATTAAATTTTAAAGAGAATAACAAAACAGTCACAATAATGTTTGCTAAAAAAAAATAACAATGTATCCCTTTTAATTATTACTATTTGTCATTAAACAAATAACCATTTCTGTTTTTTCCCGTTTTGCGTTAAATTTAATGTTATTATTAGATGATAGTCCATAAATCCTTCTTTTGACCCGTTTCAAACTTCTTGAATAACTCAATGGTTTGTTTGTTACGCAGATAAATCTGACAGAGTACTTCTGCGCTATGGATTTTGGCTGCATGGTAGCCGTGATGGCGTCGCTACTGCATGAACGCCGCATCATGATGGTTTCACGCAAGTTGTCTCGGCTGTCAGCGTGCGTCCAGGCGGCCAACCAGCTCATCTACCCGCTGGAGTGGCAGGGCATCTACATCCCCGTGCTGCCCAACTCCCTCAAGGACTGTCTGCTGGCCCCCATGCCCTACTTGATAGGGGTGCCTTATCCCGTGTATGAGGTGGGTGAAGTGCATTCTAATCTGGTCACTGAACCTAGCTAAAGCCCTTCAATACCCACAGGCGATCTGTGGCAAACACTTTTCGACACATGCATAGAGAATTTTGTCGTTTTTTTGGACATCCGCAGAAGTCGTGGCAATTGTACATTTTTTCAAAATAGTTTAACACTTCGCTGGAAAGGCAAAAGGGCCTAAGCGACACTTTGGTCAAAAATTAGTTGAATATGCAATTTTTACAGTATTTTTTTCTGCATCAAATGCTCTAACTCTGGTTTAATTCTGAAAACTTTTATGGCCCTTCAGCCACCCAAAACATATTTCCCATTTGGGTTCTCCCTGGCTCCTGGCCCCTTCTGGCTTGACTCAAGGACTTTTTAAAGTTTTTGGTGCTTCTTGTTACCTGGGTTAACTTTTTTTTTCAAAATCCAACCAGGTATTGAAGACTTTTACTATAAAACAAAAAAAACTTTAGAGTGCTCTAGTGTAAATTTCCCAAAATGGCGCTTCAGCCCTTTTGCCTTTCCGGCGACGACATGTTTTCATTATGTTCCGGTTTTCATCTCCAATGGTTTAAGAACCCTACAAATGGCTATTTGACAAATAAAATTAAACTTTAAAACCAAACAGAAACTTCAAGAAGTGTAATCTATACACATTTAAAAGAAAACTAATGTTGCCAATTTACAGAAGACTTTTCGACTCCTAGGCCTCAGACAGGCCAGTGAAATTGGTTATCTACCTAGCAAAGACTTTCAATATTTGAAAATGTTTCATCAATTTCACCCGAAGTAAGGAAAAGTTGAGTTTACTTCGGGTACACAGAAACACCCACAACACAATTCCAACGTTCGCTTCTTCGTTGCATTTTAATAGGAATTATCCCTGTCCAAAAGTGAGAACTAGAATATTGAAATGGAATTATTTTTCAGACTCTAGTTCTTCACGACATTGGGGATGTTGTAACTATCTTTTTGGATACACGCACTGTCACCTCTCCTTTCGACGATGTCGCAGCCATGCCTCAAGAAATTGTAAGTATCTCTTCATTACTGCACTTGTTTTCTGGCTGTTCTTTTATTTATTTAATACAAATATATTTAAAAATTATTAATGTGTGACAAATTTATAAAATATAACATGCTACGACTCTCCGAACTAATTATGGTGGTCTGAAAGTCACATCATTATGTTTCTATAATCATACAACACATTTCAAACTGTGAATTTAAAAAAATGATATTACTTAATACCTACCTTATATTGTTTTCTCTACAGCTGGAAGATTTGCTGGCAGCGCTCGAGAGTTGCAAGAACTTGGTGGGAGATGCCGTGGCTAGAGCATTTCTTCAAACTCTTGTTCATCTGTTAGGCGGGATTGAAAGTGCTATTAGGTACGAGAACATACATATTCAATTATTATTCATAACTTGCTTGTGCTTGGGAAAAATTACATGAGACAGCTTTAACTCCTGGTGTGCTGGAGGGTCTCCAAGGACACGCAACATTTATACCCGTCGTGTGCCGGCGTGTCCTTGTAGACCCCCGCATTCATCATTATCTTTTCAGTCGTTTTTATCCTTTAAAACCTGTTGTTTGCATATTTAAATATAATAATAGATACAGAGATAATACATGTAGGTATTGTACAATGTTATACTTATATATATACATTTACATCTATATTTAAGCCCTAAAGATATACCCTCATAAAAAAGCTATATCTTATGGGTGGGGGGATGTTATTTATTAATCTCTAGTGCGCCGGCGTGTCCTCACAGACCCGCGCATTCATCATTGTCTTTTCAGGAGTTTGTATCCTATAAAACTTGCTGTTCGCATATTTAAATGAATCGTAATCGTTTGTCAACGAAATAATCAATCCATAGAGATATTTTGCATTGCGTTAAATTCAGTACAAGTCTAGTAAGAGATATTTAAAGTTTGCTTACCTCAGTGCGGCAGAAAAAAAACGATTTTCAAAGTGACATTACTGTTTGTATTTACAGGAAAACTATGCAACTTTATTTTTATTTGGAGGGAAATTTAATCAACCATACAAAAATACAATAAAATCTTCACATTTACATAAAGCCATTTATAAATATCAGTGTATTTTTTTCCACAGCCTTAAAAAAAAACATCCATTTCCTCTCAACTGAAAGTCAAACACAATGAATTCTGAATACTAACGAACTAGAAGTTATGATTGTATTGTGGTAATAATATATTTTGCATTCCAGGCACGACGTCGGTCCTCAGCCAACCTTTGACAAAGAGGCTTTCGTTACAAGCCGCGGGTCGGGGGTGCAACCCTTTCTCCGAGAGATGCTCAACTTCCAAATGTTTCAGCAGGTATTTGCGTTTCAAGTCATACTAAGTCGTGTAATATTTTTTTCAAAAGTAAAAAATCGAAGAACACACAAAAACGTGACTAACCTTTCCAGTTGTCAAAAACAAACCACTAATTCAAAATGGCTGATAATGCTAACATATCATTAACATATGTGTACCAATATAACAAAAAAAAAAAACGATAATCGAATGTACACAGCCTGCGAAAATTCAAAATTCACCTTTTCTTTTGAACAGGCCATGTAGGTCTATAATTTAAGACTTTGGTTTTATCACCCTTCTTAAAGATAGGCGAAAAGAAACAAATTTTCAATTGATCTGGAAAAATTCCAGTTCTCAGTGAGAGGTTTGAAATTGTTGGGGAGTCTGGTTATTGCTGGCCTTAGCACCATCTTTGACATTTTTATTGTTAATAAGAATTGTCGGGGCTAAATGCTGTTCTTCAAATTCTAATTTGAATATGTCTTGTTTTAACAAAGTAATGCATTCGGGCAGTGTACCCTCGATATATCACTTCAATTTAATTATCTATGTAATTTTCATTATAAACAGTTTTTGGAGGGACGCTTGGCTCTGGTGGCGGCCAAGGCAGGCTGCAGCGACGAGTTTGCCCGGGAGTGCTGTGCTTGGGAAGAAAACCAGAAGCTCAGAAAGCGGTGGAAGAGGAAACCTGCCCAAATTCTGAAGAATTTAAAGAACAAGGTACTATCTATATAGACGTCATATGTTTTATAAATTCTTTTCAGTGTAGCGTGATTTCGCTTTGCTTTATTACGCACTTACTTCTACATAAAACTTTTTTTATGTACATACTTTGATTTTAATAATACATGCTATCTCTTTCTATATTTTGCTTCACCCTTTTACTGCATGCTTATTTTATCAAAGTGGAATGTACCCATTTTAATCAATATACATGGATCGGAAAAAGAGCCATCTTTGTAATATGTTTTAAAAACTTTCCCAGAATTCTTTAATAGGGATTTGTTATTATATTCTGACTTGTTCTATGAACCTATGCAAATCCGTTGAAGCATGTTTTTTAATAGGGATTTTTTATTATATTCTGACTTCTATGAATCTATAAAAAATTGTTGAAGCATATTTTTTACATATTTTTTTAATATGCACTGCTACTCTATGTAGGGCATGCCAATTTATGTAGTACAAGGTTTCACAGATCGACCGTTTTACGTTTACACACTTTAACAGTTGTAAAATGAGTTGCAGGCACTTTCGGGCAAAATTCGCACAGCTTATGATTAGGAATTCTGCTTAGGTCTAGTTGTGTGATTGAACATTACATACCACACTATCTTCGAATTGGCCAATATATAGTCAATTGTGTATTTTTTGCCTAAAAAATAATAGGGCGGTCATGTAAGAAACTTTACTTTACAGCCAATCAGTTATTTGATGCATAAAACAGACAAACTTAAGATTTTATGGATGCTACGGCGCCACAGCGCCCCTGAGGTGATTTTTTACAAAAACGGCGCTATAAAAATTATCCAAATATTATTATTACCGATTCCGATATGTAAAAAAAAACAATGGGTGAGCAAAGTTACAAATACCCAGGAATAAAATACTTAAATAGATTACCGGAAAAAATAAGACTGATTAATAACGATTTTAAAGAATCAATAGACTGAAAACTTTAATAAAAAGTAAAGCAATAATAATACCAACTAAAAACCTTAGTAACTTAACCTCTGGAATGTCGGACTCCTGCATGTTACAATTTCCGCTGTACCTTGCTGACTGTTTTAATTATGCTATCACTAAAAAAAGTTTGGTTAATTAGTTAGATTTTTTTGCCATTCTATTGAATATTCGTATGGTTGAATAAATTTCCTTCCAAATAAAAATAAAGTCGCATAGTTTTCCTGTAAATAAAAACAGTAATGTCACTTTGAAAATCGTTTTTATCCTGCCAAAAGTTAGCAAATTTCAAATATTTATTACTCGACTTGTACCGAATTTAACGCAATGCAAAATATCTCTATGGATTGATTATTTTATTGACAAGCGATTACGATTCATTTAAATATGCGAACAGCAGGTTTTATAGGATACAAACTTATGAAAAGACAATGATGAATACGCGGGTCTGCAAGGACACGCTGGCGCACTAGAAATAACATCTCCACACCATAAGATACAGTTTTGTTATGAGGGTATTTAAATATAGATGTAATTGTATATATAAGTATAACATTGTACAATACCTACATGTATTATCTCTGTATCTATTATTATGTTTGAATAAATAAAAAAATCAATTAGTAACAAGAAACTAACCTGTTTTATCACCTTTTATACCTGGAAGCCTCACATTGTGTAAGATAACGAAGGAACTCTGATATGAGCTTTAATAATAGCTGCCACTGAACAGAAAATCCCTGGAAGTGTCATTCATATTGATTTAAAACAAAACCAATGTCACCAATTGTCACAAGACCTTTCGACTCCTAGGGCCCAGACAGGCCAATGAAATTGGTTATCTGTTCATGAATGAATTTAGATATTTGAAAATGTTGATCGATTTCATCCGAAGTTAGATAAAATTGGACTTATTTCGGGACACAGACACGCCCACAACACACTTCTATTGGTTTATCTCTTCAGCGATATATGTATACATTTACACGGAGAGTAAATATTTAAATACAATGATGCTTTCTATTTCTACATATTTACCAATATGAGATAACATTATGAAAACAAAATGTAATGTACATTTTTATGATATCATAAAGTTCATATAGCAAATCGAGATACTAAAGAGTACATAATTTATAATTCTTACAGTATTTTTGGATGTATGTATTTTAAAATTACAAAGATAAATTAAAATGCTTGTCTTAGTCCTCCTAAGTAGGGGATCCGTGCCGAGCGGACCGGCTTTACATTTACTAATGATTGGTGATTGTTTGTAAGTTATAAACTCCCACGAAATGCTGTTGAAATCCTCTTCTTTAATTTCTAACCCAGTCTTTTATTATTTTAATCATCAAAATTATCCGTTTTCTTTATTGCTGGCTTAAAGCTTTTGTAGGACTTATTACTGCCAATGTATGGTATGGCACGCTTACTTCTGATAGTATTAATATCGCGACTCATTAAATCATCTTTTATATACCGGGTTTCTTTACATCATGCGAATCGAGATTTTCATATGGTTCAAATTCATTTAGATTCGAGTATCAAAATTTAACATATATTTCACTAAACGATTGGGAAGTCTATAAATGTTTACAAACTATTCGGCAACTATCTTAAGATGAGGACATAGCACCTTGGAGGGGAAGATTATTAAATATAGGATACTCCATAAAATTGTTGTACAAACGATATCATACTTTGAAACAACTGGTCAATCAAACAACCAGACCTAAGTAGTACAGGGCCTCACAGATCGAGCATGTTAAGTGCAATCGGATGGACACTTTACAATTAGAAATTGTGCTCAGGGGGTCGTGTCATTTGAGTTGAGTTTCTTAATGTGCATATTGTGTTGAATTGCATGGTGGGAAGCCAGTACGCTTAATCCGCAACATTCCGTATATCCGTACCGTACCTTGGTATTTACTAAATTAAATGAATTTCTTAATATAAAAGTTATATTTAAGTATTTGTGTAAAGCAACATTTTTAGTTTTTTTATTAGATGTGTTTTGCGTTTTATCCATATTTATTTTGTTTGTTTAATTAAATGTGCTGATTTGTCGTGTATGCTTTCAAGTAATGTTGGATTAATTTAATTCTTGCAGACACAGCCGGCCGTGGATTCTGCTATTAAAACGGTAAGGTTTGTTAACAATGACACAATTATTGCACCCACAGCAGTGGTGTAGCGACCGGCCAATAGGAATATCGCTTAGTGAATAATCATTCACTCCACCCCCTTCGCCTTCCCATTTTCTTCAGCTCTATATGTGGGAATGTCATAGTCCCACTGGCTTTAATTTAATTAGGTGATTATTTTGATTTAAGAACCATAAAGGGAGTGAGAAGTGAAACCTAATTCAGTAAGTTAAAATGAATTCACTAGTTTCTCTGTGGTAGTTTGTCGCTACGCCACTGGCCCTTAGGGTGAATATGTTTTTGGCACTCTGCACTATGTTTTAGTTTTATTATTAGAAATACATCTCATTCTTTGGTTATAATTTTATAAACCTGTAACATATGCTTGTTATTGAGTTAAATTTAAGGTCACTTTTATAAAATCAAAACTAAGAAAATGCTAAGCTTAGTAAAAATTTACCCTTAGTGTAAAACTTTCAACTGATAATCCTCCCAATACCGAATGACACTAAAAAAATATATTAAAACTTTATCTTTTCTACTTGATTCAATTCTATTGTTATTGAAAACTTCATTTTAGGAGGACTAAACGCTGTTGGCTCAAATAAAAAAATGTCTAAAGAAGCGAAGCTAGCAGTCCACAATGGAGTGCCTATACCAACCCTGATGTATGGTAGTGAGGCATGGAACTGGCAGCGAAAGGATGCAAGTAGACTGAATGCTGTAGATATAAGATCCTTGAGGCGTATGTGCGGTAAAACCATGGATGAGCGTGTTGAAAACGTAGATATCTGGAAAAAATGCAAGGCTAATGTAAGCGTAATGAAGTGGATTAAGAAAGAGACGCTAAGATAGTATGGGTATGTAAAGCGAATGAACAAAACAAGGAGTGTGTGAAGAATATATGACGCGAAAATGAATGAAAGAAAAAGTCGGGGACGCTCAAAGACATGGCAAGATCGAGTGACTCAAATACTTGAGTCAGGCGATGTCAAGAGTCAGAATAAGAAAAGAGTATGTATGAATGCGAATGAAGCACGGAGTGTGTGCCGAGACAGAGTAAGTATTGTGGCGGTCCATCCTCTAGCATCGTCCCATAGCCTACCCCTGTGGAGAAACCGAGTGATGGTTAGTTAGTTATTGAAAACTCCGTGTACATCACTTTTTGCTCAGTTTGATTGGTGAAAGTGACTGTAAGTGGTCAGCAAGTAAAAATGCAACCAACTCAAGTAACTGACCATATTATAAGCAAAAAAATAATATTATATTCTCTTGAAATATGTAGCTCAAAAATCTCCAATTTACAGTAATGACAATAAAGAAATTATTAAAATATGATCTTTTTCAGGTTCGCTCCGGCAACAAAGGAATGAAATCAGCCTACAAGGGGCTGAAGAACAAGTTGGTGGTGGCGAGGCGCTCTTTGGGGGGTCCTTCCGTGTAAGTTAAAAGAGAAGGCGATTCCTGTATTCTTATGTAATGTAATGCGTAAATAAACAACACAAGATGGTATGGTCGGGTGTTATTAACCACGATTATAACATTGTTCATTAGCACTACCTTAGCTTTGTGCGTAATATTATATCAATGAGGTACCACCAACCACTCTTTGACCGTCTAGAGCCAGTGAGACGGGGTATGTCGTGAGTCTGAAGGTAGTGGGAGAGGGGAGGGAGATGGGGAAGAGGAAGGTTGGCAAGTACCTGGCTTACAGTATCTACCACTCTGAATACACATTCCGGCACACCAACTGATGACCACGGTACACTAGTGTGCCGCGGCACACGCTTTGCGGAACAATGATCTAGTTGATTAACATGTCGTCACATTAACTAGTAGAGCTCAAAACCATTCGGTCAACTTTAAAGGAGAAACAAAAACTGTTTATTTTTAAGATTTTTCGTAGATCTTAGATATAAATTGCGAAAAACGAATAAGCTGCTCTGCTATTTCCGTAGCATAATATTCCTTGTGGTTGTTATGTACCAAAAGGAGTAAGGAGTTGATCTGCTTTAATGTTGAACATTTGTTTTAATGAATGAAACGACAGGCCGATTGGGGCGGCGGAGTGGTGGGAGAGGCCCGGCAGCTCACAGGACTCTAGCTGCTCGTCGGAGCCCACTATTGTTAAGGTTTTTATACATTTATTATATTCATATAACATTTATAGAAGTCTAGCAATCAGTTCGACCAGACAACTATTTAGATTCATGGAAACTGCTGAATGTTTACCGTATTGCATCTTTTATAAAACGCACGCTTATTTTTTACGAAAACTTTATTGCGAAGACGAAAGTCGTAAAATGTACAGAAAACCTGGGACACCAAAAAATTATTTAAAAATATTATTATAGTCGATTAAATACGGTAAAAACTTGAAATGTTCAATTCAATACATATGGCTAAAATTTTGTAAAAAGTAATGATAGTAATAACTAATATAATAATAGTAGTACCCTAGTACTGAAGTATTTACTTATTTTCTTTGCAAGGTGCTGCCTCAGACTTTGGATAATGAAACCAGTCCACAGGACTTGATATCACTCGCGCCCGGAGACGACAGGTATGTTTGTACTTTATTTTGAATCTGATTTATCCAATTTCAATACATATACCTTTAGCTGACGTGTTATTGATTTGATTAAATGCGTTACATGTACCTACATATATTATGTTTTTAAGACATCTTCCCCAAGAACAGGTTTCCTATTCAACCTAGTTAGGTGAAAACCATTATATGTAGGACTGAGCACATTACACAAACTATAAAGAGAATACGATATTACATTTTCCTAAAATTAAGAACCATTTTACAAAAACCTTTATTACTAAAGGCTTACGACGCACTGGCTCAATCAATTCTGCAAAACGGAATAATAGGCTGGGGAGGTGCGTATAAAACTAATTTAGCTCCACTTGAAATAGTACAAAGAAGACTAGTAAAAATAATCCTAAAAAAGCCATTAGATTACTCTACTGACAAATTATTTACAGAATTCAAAGTTTTAGATTTGAAAAAAATATATATATAAAAAATGCATTACTTCAAATCCACAAAGAAAAAAGCAATTTGGATTCAGTAAGCACCAGACCAAGAACATTAGGCCAAATAATTACCCCGAAACTCAATACAACAACGGCACAACATCACTATTCCTACTCAGCAATTAAGATTTTCAACAAACTTCCCAAAGACATAATATATGTAAACAACTATGAAGAATTAAAAAAAAATCTCAATGTACACTTTTCAATAAAATAACCTAAAATGTATTATTAAAAATATTCAAGAAACCCATGATAGTGCTCCCTCTCTAAGCACAAGAATTTTCTTTATTAGGGAGGTATTTATCATTAACTAGAAACTAGATATTGTATATTAACTGAATTAATATTATACCTACTGTTAGTATTAAGTAAAAATATATATTTTTGTACAAATTGATTAAATAAATTTAAAAAAATAAAAAATAAAATGTACTCACTTAAAAATATTTACTTATAAAAATACTTTCTTAAAAAATTTCAATAATGTGAAATATTTTTGAAACATTTGCAATAACATTATATTCCAGGTCCTCGTTGGCGAGCCATGGGATAATTTGCATGGAGGATTATGCCCAAGAAGAAGAAATACTAATCCGGCAGAGTGAAGAGCGCTTCTACGAACGCCTCCCGCACAGCGATAAAGCCTTCTCCCCCGCCGTATTCGCAAGCCCTCAGAAGGGCCACAATCCCAGTCAATTAATCGTTCCCGAAATCGTCTGCTACTTCGACAGCGCCTATGAGCCTGTGTCCCGGCCCGGCCCCTCCTGGCAGCAGCCGGAGGTGTCCTACTCGCGGCGCAAGACCGGCACCTCCCTTCTGGAAGAGCTGCTGGAGACCACCCAGCGCGGCGAGGCGTCCGCCACAGCCAACACCGCTCTCCGAAACAACAACTGCATCTCTTCCCCCATCAGTACCCACTCGTCGCATCTCCTGGAAGACAGCCTCACCCACAGCGGCATTTCCGACGTTCCCAGCAAACTTCCCCCCAACAATGTCAGCGGCTCTACGCCCCTCCGCAAGCCCTACCAGCCTGCCCTGTCTTCTATTCCCGTCGTCCAGCTTCCCTTCCGCAGCGCTGTCTCGGTGGACCTTCTACCCGATAATCCTTTCGAAACGCACAGGTCTCTTCCTCCCCCCCGGAGCAGCCAGCCCTGCTTCAGTCCGGCCTCCACTCCCACCCACTCCCTCCGCTCCTCGCCCCTGAACCGACCGAGCGTGGCCAACAGCTGCCAGCTGCCTAGTCCTCGCTCCCCGCACCCTGCGCCCCTCTCCCCGCAGCAGCCTGGCTCCGCAGTCAGTCCGCTGGTCTTGGCTGGCCTTGCTGACAATGATGTAAGCAACAGACTATATTAACTATTTCATACTTTCCCCTAAATGCCCTTTAACTTGACGGTGCCGCAAGTCATTTGCGAAAAAATAAATAATCTTATCAAATTCTTGCCACATTTGTCTTGCCATTTTTGCCAAAACGATATTCATATTTACAATCTTTCCATTATGACTCAAGTCGAATTGTCCAGTAAAATCTTTGTTTACAGGAGGGTAAATATTTACTTTTAAATACCAAAATATAAAATCCCTAAATAAAAGATATTTGTGCAGGTATTATTTCCATGTACACCATTATGTAAACCTGAGTATTTACTAAACAAATATAGAATTAATTCTTCACCACACCATATTACTGCGTTGCGTATTTTATACATAGTATAAATCTTTCAAAACTGAGCGATATCTTTAGTGCTAATCAAGTTGATTATTTTTTAAATATTCTATGCGACCTTTTATGTATTTTTGCTTACAGGACTACCTCTAGTAGAGCTCCTTTCATTCTGTATAACATTTTTTCACGGTTGTTGATGATGCGGATAGTTTTAAAACATCCGTTGCTAAAATAAATGACAAAGGCTTAGAGATTATCATAACCTTGTTATTGCGTTAAATATTTCAGAGAATACTCTTTATGCGTAATATTATAATAGTTATAGCTACTGAATAATAGTAATGTTGGATCAGTTAGGAAATACTTCTCCAAGTTTATTCAAGTAAGCAGTTTTATTTCTTTCAACGCCAGAATTAGTCCAACCCATATATTTTTCTGTTTATTTGATCATAAAAAATAAATGCAGTGAAACTCTCTTATAAGGTTATCCAATGGTTTTTGGGATAAATTAGGTCATTTTTCAATTTAAGGCCAGGTGGCCGGGTGGCTTTAGTCACGGCAACAGTTTCGTCACCATCTCCAAATCTATTGGAGTGTACGGAGGAGCGCGCACGCAGCGACGTGACATGAGCATGCATTTTAAGCTCCATTGGCCGGCGACTTTTGAGTGACGAAACTGTCACCGGGTCTGTAGAGTGTACTTTTGTATGGGCACTCGCGCACTGGTTGCAAAATATCATTCGGTGACTCATCCGCCTGTTCGAAATCCATTGCCGGAATGAAAGGGTGACAGCCACTCGCCGTGTGCGTGCTCGATTGAAAGACAGTGACAGTGACGAGACTGTTGCCGTGACAAAAGTCACCCGTGTGCGCCTGGCCTAAGTCTTCGTGGAACCGAAAAAGCAAAACTTCCTAGTTTTACTGTATATTTTGTAATAAAAACAATACCTCATTTCAATGTTTCTAGTGATTTTCAAACGTACACGCATTTCAATGCACGTCTCTTCGTTCCAGGGGCTGGTGCCGATTGACCGCACACAGGAGGACGAGTTGCTCGAGCAATATGGGATTGACTTTCAAAAGTTTAATATTTCCCGAAAAAATTGGACAAAATTTGAATAGACATTTTTTTCTTTAGTCACAACAGATGTTACTCTGCTAAAGATGTGTATTATTGCTTTTGTTCAGCATATCTGAAATGTACTGATTTCTAGTTCTCATGGGGCCCTCGATGCATGCCGGGACACCAACTTATATTTCTATTGTTATTATTTTGATACATGTCTAATTTATTATTATAAATGTTATATAGTATTAAGGTCATCAATACAACCCTCTCGAGGGAAATGCATATACATATTTTCAGCCATCGGGCGTGATTTGTCAGTTATTTTATGTTGTTAATATTTACAAGTAGGTTTTGAATGTCTCAAAGTGTTTTACTGGATTGTTCGATAAGTATTCTGAAGTGTTGGAGCATACACCTGTATGTACATATTATAAGGGAACAATCATTTTCAACTCTTCCACTCTTCCTTTTCGAGTGAATGTTACCTCTGATATTGCAAACATAAAAAAATTCCTCTTCTTAGTTTTCTTTAGCGTGCCAAAATGGTGTTAAGTTGATAATATCTGTAAAAATAATGCAAACCAAAATATCCTAGATTTAGATTTGATTAGATGGAGATTATATGTACTGTAACTGTCTATTGACCTGTCTCGACACGGAAGAACCATCAAATGTTTGCCTAATCATGTACATACATATTTTAAATGATTTAATATTTTTAAACTCTAACGGTCTATTTCTCTGTGAGAAAAATCCCTATATTAGAAATTATGTAATCGAATGTTAACTTTCAAAGAATGATAAAGATGTTATGTATAAGGTAGCGTTTCCACCTCACATTGATATCCTTTGATTATCTAAGCAGCAGTTTTCCCTGGCAGCCCGCAACTCTCCAATGTCAAACTGCCTACAGACCCGGTCGATGGGGCGCCTTCTGATTGAGTTCTACTATATGACAACATTCTTATTTTTTACATTTTTAAGGGTCATTGAAATTTGAAAGTTTTCAACATTTATTTTTCATTCTCTGGAGTTGTGGGAGGAGCGAAATATTACACTTACGAATGAATTTAAAAGATTATCCTAGGAAAACAGAGACAGCCCTTGATGTCGGTGAAAATATGTAGACTGCAATTTCTACAGGCAAAAAGAGTCGACTTTGTTCTTATAAAAAGTCTTCAGAAATTTCAAATTTCAATGACCGGTATTAAATACTGTAGAAGTTAATACGTTTAGCTTCTGACATTTCCTACATATCGAGATGGCCACAGATGAAACAGTGCCATCCAGCGGGGTGAGTTATGCCAGTTGGTTATCTTTCATACAGTTTAATAGATATTAGAATTATTTACATAAATAATTACCGAAATCTTTTTTTTTTGTACATCTGTGTTTATGAAAGGCGTTATTCCACATTTTTTCACTAGGAAATTTAGGCCTTAGTGATAACGGTCATGCTATGATCGACACCTGATCATAATTTAATCAAGTGCTGAAACGGGCCGAGAATCAGTGGTGATTATTTGAAATAGTTAAGGTAAAAAATTCATAACAATGTAAAATGTGAGAGTGGTTCAAAGAAACCACTAGGCCTAAGTTTGGTTGCAAAAAAGTGGAATAACGCCTTTGACCTAAACACAGTCAATGTGCTTTTATAAGGATATTAAAATATTTATTTTTAAATAATTTATAAGTCATTGCAAACAATCAGGAAAATTGGCTTCAATATTAAAATCTAACATAAATCTAGTCTTCAAATAAAGATTTATGGTAATTCTAATTTAGACTAATCTGATCTGAGATACTTAGGACCAAGTCATTTGGAAAAGTAACCTTGAGGAACTATTTTGTTTCTTCAATTCCATCTGCGTATTAACTCCGGTGTATTAGTTAAAGATAATACTTTCTTCCGAGGACAAAATTTCTCAGATATGAATTTTAATAATTGTATTATTTAACCTTTCCGTACCTGAAAGTCAAAATCAAATGTACGGTCCGAAGGGTTTCATTTGGTCTTGCTTATTAAAGCGTTTTCATGACATAATCTTAGGTAATTTGTATTTGGTCTTAGAGAGATGTACATATATATTTGCGGTTTGGCAGTGTTAAACCGCAGCAAACGTGCTAATTGTTTAACCGCAAACTAAGTAATCTAACAGACAATTCTTCCAAGTAAAGTAAATGACTTAGTGGAACAAGAATAAAGCGCTAATAACTCTTTATCACAATTATTACATCTCTGGCCTAGTTGACGTCTTTCGCTCAATACTATTGTGTGTCTGTGAACATTTTACAAACTTTAGAAGTAGAACAATCATTTGTACTTTCATGTTGCAATAGTAAGCCAAGTAGTGCTAATATTTGGAAACTATTCATTACACAACATTTATCATTATTGATTCTTCCTCGGGTAATGCATTCTCGCTCTGCATTATATCTTCGAGGTCAGATTTAATTTTCTTGGGGATGTTAGAAATACAATAAATTAATAGTCATTTTCATCTCAACTCTTTCTCTTCCGCTTCTTTGAAACATTATATCAATTAAGTGTTGAGATAGAACTAGCCCATAACCTTAAAAAAAACCTGTTCACATTTTGTTGTTTGTCAATTTTGATGATTTATGAAAATGATATAACCTCAACTTGAACACAGAATGCTAAATGAACATAATACAGCTTTGCAGATTTAACCTTTAATTCTCGTAGTAAATGATTCAAAACATATCTTTATGATGCTATAATGGTTTTATTTGCTAAAATTTAAGGAACTTACCTGTTCCACCAACTAACCTGAAAAATGGCTTTGCGTCTTTTTGTTGCTTGTAATTATTACATCACTTAAATACGTACACCGAACCTACTTTTTGTCGCTTGTAATCATTACATTGGTAAACTGTACACACAGAACCTACTTAATTGTATTTTTTCAACAAATTAGAAAACCCAAAGCACCGCCATATAGTCTGAAAGCGTTTACAATGTTTATGACCTGAAGCTGCGAGACGCTAGTGTAGCGCGCTTTAGTTTGGTTTTTTTTCTCACATCGTAGGACATATTAAGAGGGTGCCACATTTAATTTAAAAAAATACAAATTAACAGATTGATTGGTAGATTTTTTTTTGCAAAAATTTATTCACACCATCAAAATTATGGTCGTCCAAAAATTCTTTATAAATATCTCAGGTTGTATTTTTATTCTAAAATTTTGTGACATGATATACCCTAATCATAGGATATGGACTGCTTTGGATGCCGATGCGTTGAACTCTGTTTTAATGATCATTTGTGTGTTGCATAGCTTCAATAAAAGATGAATAACTGCACCGTATGTTTAGTAGTGCATAAATGCACCATTCCTATAGGGGACAATTACTGTTCATCAGAACTCTAATGGACTTCCCCTTTAATATGTAATATTATATATGTATTGACAATTTATTGAAAATGACAAATGCTTTATGTAATGAACACAAATTATTTAGAGATTTATTATATTGCTGTATTTTCACTATGAGAGATCTTACCCCTTGGAACGAAGTGCCGATAAGCTGCTTTAAGTTAAGTTTAATTTAAAAAAAATATTTGACCAAAGCCAAAAAAACATCCATTCATTTTTTGTCTTTGTATTATCATAGCTATGTTTCCGAATGAATGAACTGTTATCAACTGCACATCTGTAAACAAAGTCCTAAGCTCAAAATAAGTTATTTGTAAAGCTCTATTATTATTGTATTATAATTTATACATCTTTAGAAATGCAGGTGTTTATTTACTTCACTTAGTCTGTAATTATGACCTCACTATAAATCCTTGCACATGCAAATGAATTGACCAACACTTTGTGTGAATGTTCAAGCCGGTGAGTTTTATTTAACTTCATTCATTGACATTTAGTTATCGGTTGCTATTTGGGAATTGAAAGCCATGTACAACAATACCCAACCAAGAAAAAGTCATATCAATTTTAAGATCTCATTCCAAAAATGATTTGTTTTCTTCCTGTCGAATACATATTTCGACCAACTGTAGCTTAACTTCCTCGATTGGCTATAGAAATTCAATACTGGCACTGAGTGCCTCCACTAGCGGTTGCAGAAGCGTGACGCTAAGAGTGGCGACAGTCACAGTGACGCTAAGGGCGGTGACAGACAGTCACAGTGAACACTTCACCGTCGGGTGCCAGAGCACTCGAGTAAGCCAACACAATTTTTAAAAATTATTTTATTTATTATCAATATAGTTTTATAACTAATGATTAAATAAAGATGTTAAAAGTGTATGAATATTTTCAAAGATTTACTAGGAAACAAAAGCCATGGTAACTGTCAACATTTGACCTCGAGTCAGATGTTATGAGGAAGGTTTAAGTGTGTAATGTTTTTAAAAAATATGTCTTCTCAATTGTCGCATCAAGTTCCCTAATGGAAATTATGCCAAATAGACTGCAAGATAATATTAATGAATTATTATTATTACTTGTAATCTAAAATGTATCTTGTGATATTAGAACTGTAATATTATAATTATTTAAATAAAAATATATTTTCTCTAATATATCATCGTTTCCCATTTCCACTCCACCATGAACACCCCTAAGAAGACAGTCGGTCCAAACTCTAAACTGTAAATAATGCTTTTTATACTAAAACTTGATGGATGAGTACAATATCCAAAAAACCTTTCCTGTTATCCAATACCCAGGAAAATAAATAAAAACGATTATAAATAAAAGTTTCTCCATCTTATGGAACAATTGTTTTATCTAAGGAAAAAGTGTAATACCTGCATTTTGACTAGGTTTTATAAATGAGTACATATCCTAAAAGTATCATTTTCAAAAGGTGGATGTCCAAGCAATATGAACAATCCCTTACGATTGACAAAATGACATTATGCCAAACGAATTCCAATGGCGGATAAAAGAACATTTAGAAAATGTTGGTTGCAAAGAAAAGGGTGAGAAAAGAAACCCGATTGTGCAAAATATAAAAACACTTTCTATTCAGTTCTGTTGATCATCAGTCCATTGGTCGTCAATTGTCATCATGTGCCCACAACGTTAATTGGAGTCGTCGATAATAATTATAATACATATATGTGTAAATGAGAGTATACTTTGTTTTTTAATTTTTTAAATATAATTTATTGATTCCTCATTAATCGATATTTCTACATATATTATAAACATTTTTGCGTCTTTACATAAAAAATGAAAATAGGTACTTCCAGGAAGCAAACCATGATGATGTTTATAATGTGTATGGCAAAATACCGTGATACTGTTTTGCACCGTTGTACGAGAAGCTGAATATACAATAAACAATGAAGTGTAATACTCCTCTCATACCTTTGAATTTATGGAGTGACCTGCCAGAAAGTTATTTTGTTGCCAATGTTAAAACTCACTCTGCCGTCCGATGGCAATTGATGCGTTGCTTGCTGGGAGTCTGCTCGAAATCATAACTCATGTATAGACTATAATATTTGTGACAATACGATGGTGAATCCTCCATGTGTATACTATGATAGTCGAGCTTTAGAACAGCCTGCTCCATAAAATCAGCACAACAGGAATAATGGCAAGAAATAACTGAACTGTTAAAACACATAAAACATAAGACATTGCATGGAATTAAAAATATCACCGTATCAATGAAGTGAGCTTTTACAAATGGAAGGGCATTTCTTAGCGTTTAGCACAACCTTGCAACACCAAAATAAACAAATGTTTTCTTTTAATGACTATTATTACAGAAAACAAAATAGACAGAATTTTATTGCGTAGGTTATTAGATTATAAAATTGCCAAGTTTCGGCTCAAATGAGAACTGTTGAGTTTTATAACAAGCGAGCATTATGAAACGCGAGGTAACCCGTCTCTTGATTCTGAAACTATCCGAAATGATTTCAAAACTATGGTTACTTCAACCACAACATACTATTCATCCATCTTGAAATATCATCATTCTTGCTCAAACATCCCACTTATTCTACGATGCTAGCAGCAAAACAATTACAGTGGAAGGTGCACAGCCTTGTATTATTCAAACACTTATTCTACAGGATATTTGTATGGATTTATTTCTAAAACTCACCGCACGTTAATGCAGTGGGCGCCGGTTCATGTGCTCATGTAACTCAAACCAATTATTGCATAAATGTCGGCACTGCCAAAATTCCCTTATAAGTTAACCAATTGTTCTTTAGTTACCCCAAGTGTGCGCTCTGCTGCTATAATAATAGAATAATTACTGATTTCACTAACCTAAAATCCACCTATGAAAGGTGGAATTCCACGTTTTGGTATCAATGGAAAATGAATTTGTTTTGTGTTTACTTTGCTCCATTTATTTAAAAAAATAAACAGATGCAATTGGCTACTCTGAATTTAAATAATATATGTGAAAGTGTTGATTCGAGGTATGTAATGTGGTACTAGACTTTTCACAAACGAAATTGCTGTGAAAAGGAAGTAAGTTGTTACCTACCTTGAGATTCAATCTCCTTCGGCCAGACTGTTGGCGACGGTGCTCCACACTGGGCTATTGACCTCATCGAACACTCGGTACCACATATCTGAATTACTTCTAGTTTTATCCTTTTCTATGTGAAAAACTTGACCACATTAACCGGCACCGGCGATGGAATTTGTATTATTTCCACCGTTAAATTAGGAAACAAATAAATTTACATTCAAAACAATTTGGCAACAAAAGAACTTATCTTTCAGTGATGTCAAAAGAAGGTGGAAATAAAAAATTGATTAGTTTACATGAATAGTCAATGATCCATTCAAATCAAAACAGATACCTTTAAATAGACATATGTATAATAATATAATATAATAATAATAAAATTTATTTACACCTCAGAAACCGGTAAAGTGATAGAAAATATGGCAATAATAATAGATTGCCATTCCTTGACACTGGAAATATATTACGTTTGATCAGGATGAATACGCAGGTTACATACTGATTCTTCGCATGCCGACCCATGTAAACATGTGACAGCCCAAGTGAGTGGTTGAACGATCCTTTTTATCTAACTAAGCATACGGCACATTTATAAACTAGCATGCTCAGTATCTCCAGAACAATTATTTAATCATTTATATTCGTAGTGATTCAAACGTAATTATTTAATATAGCATTTAATTTTAAAAAAGAAGTGTAATAAGAAAAAAACAAGTTGGCAATGGACTGGAAAGTAACAGTTTGTCGGATTGTTAGTTTAACTGAAGAGGAATTCGGTGGCTCTCTGCATGTCCCAGTCGCATGTGGAAAGAGCAACTATAGCCTGGCACTCCTCGATACCGATGTCCGTGAGGTGCTTGGTCTTCTCCTCGAAGATGGAGTTGTTGCAGGGCCCGCCGGCGTAGATGTGCGTCCACTGCTTGGCTGTGAGCCGGAACATGTCAAAGTGCTCCTTGTACTGCTTGGCCACCACGGCGTCCTGCGGGTCGTCGGGCTCGGCGGCCGACATGAGCGCCTGCAGCGACAGTAGCACGGTGCGCAGCGTCATAGCCGCCGCCCACTGGTCCTTCAGGATGTCCAGGCAGATGGCGCCTGTCACCGACGAGATGTTCGGGTGCCAGATCTTTGTGATGAATTTAACCTATAAACACACACCACATACAGTACAGCCGTCATTGTCATAAGCAACGCTTCATCTTGCTAGGAAATACATAACGTAAAGCAGAACACCAACATTTAACATTCAATAGAAAATTATCAAATTAGCAATGCTGATCTTAAGTTAGGCCAGGAAGGAAGGCTGCAACAGGCAAGTCTGGCAGGTGCCACTACTCCATCTTCGTTGAAATATACAATTGTATTGTAAATAATAAACTTTTAAAACAGAATCGTTGCTTCCAAGTCAGCGCATTATACGCAAGTGAAGCGTGGCTGTGCTCCCATGGCCGACTCTCTTATGGATGATTGTACGACTTATTATTTACAATTGTATTGTAAATAATAAACTTTTAAAACAGAATCGTTACTTCCAAGTCAGCGCATTATACGCAAGTTAAGCATGGCTGTGCTCCCATGGCCGACTTCCTTATGGATGATTGTACAACTTTCGTGATAAGCAATGAGTTAACCCTCTATTAAAAGGTTCATGACGATGAAATGTACCCAATATCAAGGATGTGAGGAAAGTAGTACTTGACCATTTCCGAAGTACGGGGGTCATCTGGTAACTGTTCTTTTTCAGTACCGCAAAAGTTTGCCTTATGGCCAATGTTTGTCGGTGATAAACTTGGAATAAGAATGGACATCTGAATTACCTAAATCGGTAGTGACAAAAACAGAACAAAACTATAAAACTTGATACATTTGCAATGGCACACTTAAAAAATTATAATCGTGAGATACTTAATAATCATAAATATTTTAATTCCCTTTATTTGATAGATTCCTTGTCTATTTTTTTAGAATGATAGATTTCTAATCTTTAAACAAATTTAAACCAATTACTTTGTTTTAACCACTTTATTATAGTATAATTGTCGACCAGTGTCGGAAGCACCCTTCCATCATCAGGACAATATTGAAACTTTTACGTGTTTAATTCTTGTAATTATGGCAAGCCACAAAGTGAATGCTTTTACGAATATATCTTTGTATTATTTGTTTTTTTTAATAATTCATTTACTTTATTACCAACCCTGTATTTTACATTGAAACAAAAAGCATGTATTATACAATGCGGCCTTAGAACGAGCTACCCCAGTAAGGACACAAATTAACGATTACCAGTTTGAAAAACAATATTTAAATACTTATATTTCAAAGAAAACTGGGAGTAGATTGCCCGCCAGTCTGACTCATCTAATCGATGTAACGATGGAAGCGATGTAACTCATCAAATATCTCGATTGCGTGCATGAAAGAGCGGGACTAATATAGCCTTCAATGCCGAATTGCTATTTTCTTATCCGGGACTTCTTGGGCTTGAAAACTTCTAAAGTGTAAACTTTTTATGTGAGTTTTACTGGAGAACAATGACGTTTGAGAAAGAGACAACCGCGGCGCCACCCCCAGCTGTTAAGTTATCAATTAAGTTGGCGAGTATTGGCTAGCGGGGTTAAATCGTCGCCTTTATGCAAATTTTAAATGAGCTCCTGATTAGTCGCTTTTACGAAAATGTTGATTTTATCAGAGTGAAAGCTCGGATCCAAGTCTGAACCTGCACTTTTTGAACAAATAAAAATAAGGCATAGGAAATATGGACATTTTTGTCGATCTGTTATTGTTTGAAAGTGATTTTTTAAATTTATATTATTAATAATTGATAAATCGCGTTTTGTTTTCACATAAATTATTTTTATGTGAAATCGTTTTTTTACATTATTAATTCGCCATCCCCTTTTATTTTAGTTTTTAATTGCATACATTTCAAAATCCGGCAGGCCGCTAGTAATAATTAGCTGAAGTGTGTGCACTATTTTGTAGCGTGTAGTTCGTGAAGCTATGTATAACCTATGAACAGGTTGCACTAACCTACACTACTTGCCTCAGTACCTACTACAGTGCGTGCGACTACGTAGCTTTGAGATTTGGTTTGACATCGCTAATAAACACATACCAGAGCAGAGCTCTTCAACTGTGTTGCAAATGCTGCCGAACCAGTCTGTTATTGACGGAAAATTGAAAAGGGTCTTAGAATAAAAATATATCGCTCATGACAAAACAATACCTTGTATCCCACATGGTACAATATGTACAGGGAACACAAAAAATTGACAAAAATCTGAATATGTTATCACATAAAAAATTAACATGCCACATAATTTAACAGCTATACAAAAAAATCGCATCTTAAATTCTAGTGTACTTTTATCTTAACTTCTTCATGGGGTAGGCTATATAATAACTGGTTTTAAGTAATTACTTTAAATGAAAAAATAAATATTTTGACTTAAGAGATTTGGCCTATTGCGTATTTTTTTTAATATTGCACCAGAATACACTGAAAAGTCACTTTTGATAAATGGGTCGGATGCAAGGTATTGTTTTGACATGAGCAATATGCTGTAAATATAGCTTATTTAAGAAAAAAACTTATATGGATAATCTAATAAACGAAAATAACAAATAATAATTCTATATATAATCTGTGAGAATCTTTTAAGACGAGTTTGAGTTTGGCCTTTGTAAAGACAAGAGGATGAATCTCACAAGGTGTCAGTAGTGTGAAGATTTGAGGTTTTTTAGTTTTACCGTGACGCGTGCCAGAGAAACTTGCCTGCCTGCATACAGGGCATGCATAGTGTGGTGCCCGTTAAGTCAATAGTAATATTTTTTCACTTATCAGCAAACAAATTGTTTTTTTTTCCAATAACATTGCTGATTTAGAAAGTATTATCAATTTGAGAAGATTCATATTACAGTTATTATTAACATAATAATACATGAGATCGCTGGCAAACATGACACAACCCAGAACAGGAACAGCATTGTAAGCGACACTGAAGTAACTAGTGACAGAGCGGAGAAATAAGTTTACGCAGCGCCGAAGGCACAACCTGAAGCGACAGCTAACAAATACACAATATATGATTTTAAGCAATCTGAATTAGGCCATGCCAGTTCAAATCGCTTTGGATACAGTGGCGGTCAACTCCGCGCAGGGGAACAGCCTGCACCTGCGTGTCTATTGCTAGGACACACATCGCAGGAAAGGTAGCACAATCGCAGCAATGTCAGTGTTCCAGTCGCAGTTAGTAGTGCATACCTTGGGCGGGTTGAAGGGATAGGTTTCGGGGACCCTGATGTCCAAGATGAACTTCCCTCCTTCGTACGGAGTGTCTGGGGGACCAGCAATCTCGCCCAACAGCTCAGTCCAAGAGTCGTTCATGAGCTCTACTTTGATGGAGCATTTTGCTAGCTGAAATGTTCATCAAAAATGTTAAGAAATCAATGATTATTATTATAAATCTTTTTGTTATTAAGTTAACGTAACTAGAATAGTAAAGCTGCATTGCCATGTTGTCCTATATTTCTTAATATTGGTAGATTAAACAAAAAAAAATAGGTTTCAAGCATAATATTTCTATTTCGTTAGACATATTTGCGAAATAAAAATGTTGAAATAAACCCATTGTGATAATTACGACTAGTGACGTATAATTCGAATTAAAGTAAAGAGAATCGAAAATAAAACAAGAGACACTTGAACTTCTGACCCAAGCTGATACAATAATAAATTTCTGCAGTGATGTCGTTGCATATTATTCAGATGGCCAGCGCGCCGCGAATGCTCGGGGAGATTCGGCTAGAAAAGGCAAGTCATTTCGAAGTACGTTACGTTAAAAACACGTCACAAAGAGAGTATTTTCAAAAATACTGCTATATCATACATAGGTGCGAAGAGCAAACGCACACCAACCCCGCGCGAGACACTGCTGCGACTGCAGTCTGAACTGACAGAAAACCACATCGCGTTCGTCGGCCCAAGTTTTAATTATTGAATAATGGCGCTCACCTCTTCGCTCTTGATGACTTCTTGAAACTCCCTCTTTATTCGCTGTACAGCGATATTCGCCGCCATTTTTACAGTGACTAACAATTTACAGCAAACACTACCAGCAGACGCACGAGCAAACTTTTCACTTTTCTTTTCGCGGAGCTGACGATTTGTGACGATTAGAACAAGGTAATTTTTCTGTGCATTTTAAAGTCACAGACAAAATATGTTATTTATAATAGATGTGCGCATGCGGAAACAAAGCACCACACAGGATGATCTGGTGTTGGTAGCGATGGGAAAAGCTTCACAGATTTGTGAATGCTTCACGAATTGCTAGTTCTTCAAAATGGACCCTTCACGGTGAACAGTTCAATCGAAGTAACAGATCAATCGCAGAATTCCTCGTCGGGGGGGGGGGGTTGCTAGCGATAAATGTACCAAATAATAGTCACGTTTTGTTATTAATAGTTTTATTCGGGACAGCTCTCCCTACCACATAACACACTCCTCCTTTACTTTGGCAAAAATTATACCGTGTTGAAAAACTACTTCTTTCTTTCTTCTATGTGTGTGATGAATTGTCTATTACTAGTTTCTTGTCTATTGTTTCTATATGACAGCTGCCCATTTGTTTGAATTGTTGGCGGTATCATGCCTTAAAAGGAATGATGTACAGTGAAGCAAAATGTAGTAATGTAAAGCAAATGTAGTAATTGCGAAATTTCCAGTTTCTGTAAGAGCGATGTGAACGTTTTTCAGGGCTTGAGGTACAATTTGAATATTTCTTACTGTACACAGTTTGACAGTTTGGTTAGCAATAGGGTGAATATTGCGCAAATGACGATTCATATTACAGGCATTGCCTCCCTTTATGGATATAACTTTAGAACAAAAGTTGCATTTGGCCTGGTAAACCCCAACTTCCTTAAAATAAGCCCATATTTCACTTTTCTTTCTCGTTGAACGGCCATCCATAATTTTAGGTAGAGATTATATAGTCATTTGAACTGTGGATGATGCAATATTTCAGTCTTTCGAACGAATGAAAAATTGAAGTTCGAAGTAGATGCCATAGATCGTTCAATCGGAAGTACCAACTTAACCAACTTCAATTGAAGTATTTGTTCAATGAAAAATGAATGAAGTTGGGACTGCTGTCAAAAGAAGTACTTCTTTGAAACAGTTCTTTCAAAACTGTCACAACGCTAGGTGTTGGGCATAACAAGGGCATAACCGAGAGCAGTGGGTCGGATAATCGACTCTTAATAATTATCACTCCGTTTTTTAAATATTCCTTGTTCAACACATAATAACGATTTCCAATGAGTGTGTTAATTACTTTCTTCACTCGGTCGTATACATCAATTATGAATTGCCGTGTTTGAATGTTTTGTTATTGTTCTTATGGTACTTACCAATGTTACCAAATACATGGTTTAAACCATTTCTTTGTGGTTTATACTTCTACGTCTTAAAAAAATATCATGTCTGACTAGACGAGGTTTTTTACTAGTCATCAAAAATACGTACTTTTTTGTGATTTTAAAGCAAATTTCTGGTAAGTAGTTAAATTTAAAAAAAATACATATATGTAACACAAATAATTTAATATGGGTTCACATTACTTTTTTAAACTAATAATTATTTTTATCTATAAATAACTTCTTTTCTCTCCTCTCAGAGTCATTCGGATTTTTTTTGTTGATAATGTATGTTTTTATTTGTACGGTGTGATTTTCAAAAAAATATTTTCTTTTGTCAAAGGGAAATTAGAGTATTAATATTTTTATCAAAGCATTAATAAAATATACTTTGATACCGTTGATTCCCAACTTAAATGCTTAAAAAACTTACAATACACAGGGCTATTTACATTTATTTATAAACTAACCGACTACTGTCCAATAGCGATGAGTCGTTCACGTGTGAAGCGCTTCGTACAGTTCACACGTCACTCTGCGCTACACAGTTCGCTCCGACCTTGAAGGAACAATATATGGAGGGATAGCTAATTTGTTTTACCCAACCCATCCGAAATTGTAATAAATCACTGTTTCCGTGTTTTTACATCGTACACCATGAGAGAGAAAGAGACAACAAATTTCTTGGACAGCTTCTATATACTGTCGTAATGTTCTTAAGCAGGTTATTTTCGCTGGTTAACGGCGGGACTCCGCCCACATTTTTTATTTTGCCACTAAACTTGACACAACTAAACGGTTTTTTAGGTTAGATGCTATATTTTTGTTGATAAAAATACTGTGAAAAAGTGGCTATACGAATACACAAAAACATTATGTCGATATGTGATATGAATGGATGTATAAATACCGTAGCCTTAGTCTTAGCCACGCCCATTTGCGCCGAGTCATGTTAAAATCATCAAAAACAAGTCTAAAACTGACTTCACTGGCTTTGGCTTGAGCTACCTCTTGTATACTCTAAGGCTCCGACTCTTATGAGCGAGCGCTTCATATGAACTGTATGAACTTAAGCTTCGTACGCTTCGTGTGTTACTGTGTCACTCCAACAACTCCGACTCTCGCAGCGCGAGCCAAGCGCTTATGAACTATAGTACACCACCGTATCCACAAATGAAATAAATACATACGTAAGAAGTACCGAGCATCAAAGGGCACAACACTTTTTCTGAGCCGCTTGAGGTCGCCTTTAGAGCACACATCGGTATTCTGGTGTTAACTGAAGCTTTGAAAAACAAAAAACAAAAAACCTTGATGAAATGCTCACCACAGAATATTCTGGTACAAGATACGTGTTACGAGCAAATAAAGATGCGACATTCTTCTACGGTGTCTTCGTTTCGACGATAATTTGACACCAATTTGTGGGGAAAATAAAGTTGATTTTGCGTAACTTGTGCTTCTAAAAATTAGTTTGTACATTTTTTTCCAAGCAATGAAAATCATATTATTTTAGTTCGCCAAAGAAGAAAATACTTTTTTATCATTTTTTATAAGTACGTTGTCACTTATGATCTCATAAAAACCAGTGCCTTACTAAAAAATATTAAAAGTATATTATATATTTTTGAAAAAATTTAAATAAATTGTTTTATTTATCAATTTAACCCTTGCCTAATATATGTGTCTAATAAACATTACAAAAACATGTTTTTGATTAAAAATATTTACCTCAAAAACTATTCGTCGGTTCGACGAATAGTTAGGTTTAATGGGTTCCTGCGAACATCAGGTGTCCAGGGTTAAGGTCTTCAAACTACAGCCAGGTAAAAATACGGTTTAATAATTTTATCGTATTTTGCACAATGCAAATACACAAAGAAACCTTTTGATTTAGGTAAAATGCAATGCCGCCTGTCAGTACAAATTGGCAATTACAAAATGTTCAAAAACTAATAATATTTAGTACATTTCACAAGTAAAGTTATTTTACTGTGTGAATAATGTAAAAATAATTTTTCTTTGTAACATTTACCTCATTAGTCAATCCTGTAATATGACAAAAACACGAAAAATGTCATCTGCCAATTTCTGGCTCGTTCCGTTTTTATTTGAATTCCATGTTATTTCATCAATTTGAAAGACCACCATTCAGAATCGAAACGTCGTTTGAAATGGCTTAAGCCGTGTTTGGTGACCAGACCTGAATTCTTCCCTCCTCTTTCCAGTCTCCAACCCCTTATCACACACTTAGCCTCACAACACACAAGAGTGCCAACTGTTCGGAGACGGTGGGAAAGAGAATGGTTGGAAAGCGCCTGGCTATTCAGATCTGATCACTAAACATAGCTACGGCCAGTTCTAACAGCATTTCGGTCTTTTACCGGGGTGATACTGACAGTATCTACCGTTCTGGAACGTGCCGTACACATACTTAAATACAGGTATTCATATAAAAGTAACTAAACCAAGCCATAACGGTATCTTACGGTGGTCCACACAGTCGATTGATTGGGGAGTTGTGTGTAGTGTCCCCAGTTTTACAGGTGTCGCTAGTCGGGGAATTGTTAAGTTTGATGTACAAATATCACTTAAAAATATGTTTTTTTAATCTTTTTACCCTTAGGTGATGAATTTCGACAACATTTTCGAAGACAGTTTCGGAATGGAAAACTCCGCTGGTCCCTCAACACCCCCTCTGCCGCCCTCTCAAGAAGACTCTCAGCCGGTCCTCCAATACTCGCCTCTAGCGCCCTCTCTGCAGTACAATTCGCCGTTACTTTAACACGCGCCTCTACTAGCGCCCCCTACGGAGAACGCTCCGCCAGCCCCCATGTCTACGAAGGATTTTTTACAGACTACTTACGAATACAGCAGTGAATGGTTAAGTAATATTTGACTCAGCAGTATTTACATCTACCAAATGTATTTTGTGTAATTAATAACCGAATTTCTCATTCTGTCAATTTTAATATTTTTTGTGGCGCCTCACGACAGTTTCACTGTCGGCATAGTATAAAACCAACTATGTTGACACCCAGTTGGGCAACCTTCTGAGGCGGGTTCTGGAAAGGGGCTGTGTTGGGTAAAGATAGATTCCGGTATCTCTTTCCCTTTCTAATATGCATCAAATACAAGGGCGTTAAAAAATATATTTACACTAGAATTAACTTATTAAAGCTGTATGCTTTATTTTGATATTCATTATTGAAACGATATCAACAATTTTCAACGAAAATATGAAACAGAAGAACAAGCAATACAAAGATGACTGCCTCTATCGGAAGAAATTGGGTAAATAATAACATCAAACATTTTCAAAGAAATATGAAATTGATAAACATGACGGTTTCTAAAAAGGTTTTAGTAGCCCAATTGGCAGAGGCGTTAATCCCGGATACAGTAGAGTCTCCGAGTTCATGTCTCGATGGCAGCCTACTTATTTTTATTTCCTGCATCTTGTTTCATATTTTAGTTAAAAATTATTGATATTGATTCAATAATTAATAAAAATAATATTTTTAACTCATTTCATTCAATACATGAACGTCCACCACAGCACAGAGATACCCCTAGCGTTCGAACAATACACCACAAACAAACAGTCTAAATATTGTTTTTCTAAAAAATATATATTTCTATGACGATCTCCATAGTGTATTCGTCATTCGTATTGATCAATTGATTTTGATTAGATATATGACGTCGAGTAAGGAGATTTTGGGAGTAATGCCCGCACAATGTATACCTTGTTTTTTTTTTCAATGAATATCTTTTGGCACCTAGGTCTGGGTGTATGTTTATTGACAGTTTGTTTCCCCTTATTAATGGTTTTACAGTTGTAAGTGATATTGGTAAATATGTTCATTGATATTTAACCTTTGGAAAATTCTTGAACAGGGCAAGCAGATCGATATTTATATTCGTTTGAAAAGTTTAGAGATTCCCTCAACCGATAAATAACTATGCACTTTCTATCTGCAGAATTATCATGTTACCTTTGCATGGTGGACATACACCTTATTCGGTTGTGCAACTCACCATTTTTAGCCGGCAGTTTTCCCAATGCCAGACGGCTCGCGGCGCCGATCAACTATTGCAGCCAGCTGCAGCTCTCGGCGTATTTTTACTTGGTTAATTTTGAAATACACATTTCACAAACAAAATATTGATATTTTTTATAAACACGATGTTCTCGATGGTATGATTCTATTATTATTGTTCAGGCTTATCTTAATAATTATATAAATATTTAAAATTGTTAAATTGTTTTGAGGTGTGGTATGTGTTATAACAAGCAGATAAGCACGAAGAGATTTCACACACTTAACACATGAATCTTGTATTTTGTTTTTTCTTTTCCCGCCTACCACTATTTGTGCTTTTGGTTTTTTCTGTCGGCGGAATTAGTTCAGGCATATGGTCGGTTAAGTTTTTAGGGAAGAGTCTGCGGATTTGAGATCGTGGAGATTGTGGGCCGTGGTAATTCAAATGTTTTACATTTTTTGTCATATTTTCCTATGAGCTGCTTTATAACATTTAGTCATTATATTATATCAGCTAACGGTATTTTTACTCCAGTAACTGATTTATAAATGGCGAAAGCATTTAACGAATATAAATCAATTATGTGAAAGGCCACTTCCTGATACCACTTGATGAACTTTCTCATACACGACCAATTATCTTGTCAACTGCATCCATTGACTTATTATAATCAAGCACACATAGTGGTCCTCGATGTTCAACGATATCTGATCACGGTACATATGTTATACGTAGTATTTTAGTTATAATCAGACACGATTCTACGGGATTATTCTTATCCTAAGAGGAAATGCCCTTTCAGGGCTTGTCAAATAAAAAGTTCTCATGCACTGTCATCTCAGTAACTGTGCGCCGGTGTACGCAACAGCACGGCGTTGGAGACGGAACCCATCCCCGATTGCCTGGCGAGAGAGAGGAACACCGCATACATCCCAACTGCTCAGACCAGTGGATCTTAGCTTAACTTAGCGGTCTAGAGTATATAACATTCTGGAATGAGGTGCAAATGTACTACACATGTTGTAAATTAGTAAAAGTGAAGTAATTCATATAAATTTATTAGAATTTCAATTGTTCCATTGGGGTCCCAAACTAGCAACCTCAGGGTCTGAAGCCAAGAATGTTACCGCTCTGTCGAGGGGGTTGTCAAATGTCGTCATCCACCCACACGTGGTAGGGGAAATCCATAAGATGGCGGTTTGACCTGTTTGAAGTCCCCAGTGCCATCCTGGTAAAAAGCCCGCAAATCCTCTGCAAAAGCCTCACACAAGGCCTCTGTGGGGCTGGTTCCGACGAGTTTCATACTGATTGTGTATTCATTTGTTATTATTTATATTACTGAACCATTTTTAAAAGGTTATATTTTTTCTTCAGGTCAAAAGTATAGATACGGGGAAAACGAAAAATTTCCCGAAGCGCAAGGCGATTAATTTCCTACACGAGCATTGTGGCACTCTACCAACGCAGGCCTTTCCTGGCAGAAACTTCCGCAGCTCGCCTTACATCGTCATCGTGCTGGGCCACACCAGTAGGAGGGTTAGTCACTTATATTGGGTCATACCATGTACTTCAGGTTAAATCTCATTACAATATAATTTACAGAAAAGGAACTCAAAATAAACAAACCTACTGTAGAGAATAATGCTTCCAGAGTTTCATCGTTTAGTCTTGATTTAACAACATTTATAGTCAGCCAAACCTTTCGTGGTTTTTACTGTGTTTCATAATTTGACAGAACTGTTTAAATGTATAACCTGTACTGTTTTAGCAAACAAATTTTATTGAAAAGAATTTTGCTGCCCAAAAAGGTGAGATGCGGAACGTGAAGATGATAATCGTGAATGATAATAATGATTTATGGATGCATGAATTCTGTTTCTACGGAATTTTACCCATATTGCGAAAGAAGATGAATTATGATAGAAAAATTAATGATCATTATTATCTTTGTCATTGATTTGCTTAAATAAATAACTCTATTTTTTCAATATATTTGAGTACACCTGTAGTTTGGAAAAACCGCTGAGACAGCATGAGCCAAATGAAACTCGACATATGAAGCAGTTGGAGGTTGTACTTTTAAATTATTGTTTGTCTGTTAATTTCACTGTATATTTTAGATTTTCCTTTCTGTCTTATCTTTCGTCCTGTAGTCACATGATTGTTTCTTATGAAAGCAGCAGAACTGCAACCTTGATGTTGTGTTTTGAAAACTATACATTTTGTGTAACAGAGTTGTATTTTCCTCTGGCCTTTGAATGTATTTATTGAATATACTAACAAGGATTGTATTTGATTAAAAGTATACAATGAAGTGTAGATTGATTATATTAGTCCCCAACTACTTTAAATGTGGTCAATTATTATTTTAATATTTTCATGGTTGTCAAAGCAGCAGGACTGTTAATACATTTTCATTAAGTCCATTAAACTATTGTATTACATATCGTCGCTGGAAAGGCAAAAGGGCTTAAGCGACACTTTGGTCAAAAATGAGTTAAATTTGCAGTTTTGATCAGTTTTTTTCAGCATCGAATGCTCTGACTCGTTTTTGATTCTGAAGATTTTTGTAGCCATCTTAAATGTATTTACCAGTTGGGAGAAGGCTTGACTCAAGCGACACAAGTTTGGGACTTTTTTTATCATTTTTTCGCTTTAAGTAACTCAGTAAGAGCATTTAGTTAACTTTTTTTTTAAAGCCAACTAGGTACTGAAGATTTATGAATTTTATTGTAAAACAATAAAAACTTAAAGTGCTCTGGTGTAAACTTCCCAAAATGGCGCTTCAGCCCTTTTGCCATTCCGGCGACGATATGTTGAATATTATTTTCTCTTTGTGAAAGTTAATTATAAATGATTACTAAGTAATGGTTATTATTTCGATAAAATGTAGCACTTGTATGTTTTATTAAATAAATATGTACTTACCATTTGTTTTATTTAAAAAATTCCAATTATTCATTCATAGAAAACAAAGGCATAAAATTCATGAAACGGAAAATTTGGAATTAAGAAAGTTAAGAGTAAGGAAGAAAATGAATTTAAAACTCTCACAATATTAAATATCTTTATCTAACTATGAGGTTCGACATTCATAACATTAAACAATAACATGAATTTATTTTGAGTAAAAAGGGCACTTTGTGCTTATTTTGTATTCGCTGGTTGAGTTCGTATGCGACTCTTTAAATTTGACTTATATCCAAAGTGCGTCAGCATGCGACGGGTTAACCTGACTTTAAAGAAAACAAATAAATACTCTAGGAACATTACATCTCAATCCAGAAAGCGTCCGCATGTGTCTTGCTAAGTAGGTTTACGAGAATTATTTCAATTCAGATTGTTTAGAGATTACACCAAGTTATTAAAGTGACCAGAGTATTATTATTTTTACTCCTATAAATTCAGAAGTGGGGTAACCAAGTGATTACGACAGTGATATTTGTTTACTTTTCGGTTATCATTTCCGCGCGAAACTGATGCTTTGTTACTGTTATTTGTGTTTGGCTTTTGTGTTTTGTTTACGTGAATACGAACTACGATAGAGACGTTTGTTTTGTTGTAGTGTTCCGTAAACGTTTATGTGCGAAATAGACGCTTTATTGTTTAGTGTTTAGAATCGACATAGACGGTAAAATTCTGCATATCACCCGCAGAAATAAGGGAAGCCACCCTACCGCCGCCATTTTGGTCGAACATTTTGGCCCGAAGCTATAATGTCGCGAAGCCCGGGCCCGAGTCCGAGCCAGGGCAATTCTGACGACATCATGGAGCCGGCACGCGTGGTTTTTGAGAGGTTGCTCGAGACCAGACTGGAAGGCATGTTGGCCAAATATTTTAGAGCTGGAAGTTCAGGCTCCAGCCGTGCAAATAGACCGAGCACTTCGTCGGCCCGGAGCAGTACGATCGTGAAGGTGGAAATAATCCCCTACTTTGATCCGGAGGACAAGTCAGTGACTGCAGTGGCGTGGCTGCAGAAGATTGAGGTCCTCGGAAAGATCCACGGTTAGGATGAGTATGCCAAGGCCTGCTACATGCAGACGCGGCTAAGGCTATCGGCCCGAAAGTGGTACGACCACCTGGACAACTACGAGATGACGTGGTCAGAGTGGAAGTCGTCGTTGGAGCAAGCTTTTCTGCGGCACACGGAGTATGCCGATATGATGGAGGAGCTGATGCGTAGAAAGAAAGTGGGCAGTGAGACGATGACTCACTATTACCATGAGAAGTGAATGCTAATTAAAGGTGCCGTCTGGATGATGATGCGGCGATCTCACTGATTATACATGGACTACCCATAGAGCTGCAGCCCCATGTTGTTTGCGCTGCGGTAAGCAGGGCCATTTAGCTGTGAACTGCAGTGGAACACTGAAGGAATGTCAGCATTGTGGCAGAAGTGGACATCTGGCCGCCAGGTGTTTTAAGCGTCCGTAAATACAGGAGAAGTCAAACGTCAGTCTACTTAAGCTGGCAGGCAGGACCGACATCTTCGATAAGGAGGTAAAGGTAGGTAGGTAGGTTGGGACAGTCCGGAACTCTGTTAAAAGGTTTCACTGGAGGTTCAGTGCTAGCACAAGGTGTAGCAGAGTTTATCCTCGAGGTAGACGGTTCGAGTCTTTTCACCTCAGCACTGGTCACTGACTGTATAATGTGGAGTATCGATATTTTAATCGGGCAACCCTTTATTTCGCAGATGGGAACTAGCCTAATAGTAAATGATGGACAGGCTGTATTTAAAAATGATGTGGAACCTAACCCTGTGCAAATTATTGAACTTATAATTGAAGATAAGAATTTCCAGGTCTCATGTGATATAGACGTAGTAATTCCACCTTCGATCACGGAAGTTATCAAGGTGAGAATTCCCGAGGCAGTGTAGGGAGAAAGTTACTCCGCGGCCCCGCGCTGCTACGAGCTGGGAGCAACCACCTTCATGCTGCCAGCTGCACTCTCGGGTGCAGGTGAGTCCGCGATGACCATTCGTAACCTTGGGCGGGAGGCTCTGAGGTGGAAGAAGGACGAGCTGACAACTCTACTGCAGCTCCAGAAGGTCAGGCCCACCCCAGACGAGAAGTAAGCGACAACCTTGTCTATTCAATGGAGACGTCTGGTCTGCAGGTGGGAGCGTTGCGCCACTTTGGGAAAGATGTCTATTAAGACTACTACGGATCCACTACAAGCCGCACCGGCTAGCTTTCGCAGAACGTAAGGTGGTACAAGAAAGGATTGATGTTCTGTTGGTTAGTGGTATAATTCGAGAGTCTGATTCAGATTATGCTAGTCCTGTGATCCTAGTTAGAAAAAGGATTGGTGACTTCAGGATGTGTGTCGATTATAGGGCACTAAATGCAGTAACTATAAAGGATAGGTTTCCATCGCCGCATATTGATGACCAAGTGTGTAAGTTGGCAGGAAAAATCTATTCTTCCAGCTTAGATTTAGCTCAAGGCCATCAGGTACCGATGGCGGAGGACTCCATTAAGAAAACTGCTTTTGTGACACCAGATGGACCGTATGAGTCCTTGCGAATGAGTTACGGGTTAGCTAATGCACCTTCTGTGTTTATGCGCATTATTAAGAAGGCGTTAGAGAGGATACCATGTGATGATATTTTGGTGTTCATGGATGACATACTGATACCATCAAGATCAGTTGCCGAGGGAATAGCCAGACTTAGAACTGTTCTGAAGTTATTATTAGAAGCCGATCTTCGAGTAAACCTTACTAAATGTTCTTTCCTGCACACTAAAATCAGTTATTTGGGGCATGAGGTATCCGATAAAGGCATTGCACCTGGCACTATCAAAATCGATGCGGTACAAAACTTTAAGTAACCTAGTGATGTACATGAAATTAGGCAATTTATGGGATTGGCCAGCTATTTCAGGAAATTCATCAAGGATTTTGCAACCATAGGCCGCCCATTAACTGAGTTGACAAAGAAAGGTGTTGAGTGGAAATGGGAAGAATCCCAGAGGCATGCATTTGAAACTCTAAAGGAAAAGTTAGCTAGTCGACCTGTTCTGGCCATATATGATAGAGAGTTATAGAGATAATTGCATACAGATGCTAGTAACCTTGGTTTAGGTGGGATCCTTATGGAGAAGCAGAACGACTTCAAAGGAAGAAGAATTCTATCATAGCTATGAGTTGGAGACTTTGGCTGTAGTTGAATCTGTTAAAAGGTTCCGCATATATTTGTTTGGCATACACTTCACTATGGTGACAGATTGCACCGCTGTCAGGGCCACGTTGGTTAAGAAAGACATGATTCCTAGGATAGCTAGATGGTATAGGCTAGGGACAGGAGTATGATATGAATGTAGTATATCGCTCTGGTGACCGTATGAAGCATGTAGATGCTCTGAGTCGCAATCCTTCATCTCTGGAGGTGAATGTTTCAATGGTTGAAACGGAAGATTGGTTACTTTCCTTGCAACTTCAGGACCAAAAGATTTTATCTATCGTAGAGCAGCTTAAAAGTGGTAAGGCTAATAAGGACTTAACAAATGATTTCTACATCAGAAACAATAAATTGTACCGCAAAACGTTGGCTGGTGAGCGAGTGATGGTTCCACAAAATGCTAAATGGATGTTAGTGAGGAAGTATCAAGATGACATTGGTCATCCAGGATTTGAACGGTGTGAGAAGCTTATTAAGAGTGAAGTTTGGTTTCCTAAGATGACGCGTTGCTAAGGGCCAATATTGTAAAAGGGAAGGTAAACTTAACGCCATACCGAAGCCCGTCAGATCGATGCACACTCTGCAGTAGATCATCTTGGACCATTTTCTAAAAGCAACTTGAGGAATAGCTATTTACTAGTGGCCACAGATGCTTTCTCCAAGTGCGTGTTTGCTGTTCCAACAAGAACACTAAATTCAGTGGAGACAGTAAGAAAATTGAATGAAACGATCAGTATATTTGGAGTTCCTACTAGAGTTATCTCTGATAGAGGTTTGGCTTTTAATAGTAGACTCTGAAAATCGCCTTATGCTCAGTAGAAGCTGAGGGATCACACGCTAGTTCAGCCTCTGAGAATCACCTTGTGTTAGTACATCCTAGGAGTGTGCTGGATATGCTTAGTAGAAGCTATCCTTAGGGTACGTCCTTGGAGTGTGCTGAGGGATTACACGCTAGTTCAGCCTCTGAGAATCGCCTTATGCTCAGTAAAAGCTGAGGGATCACACGCTAGTTCAACCTCTGAGAATCACCTTGTGTTAGTACATCCTAGGAGTGTGCTGGATATGCTCAGTAGAAGCTATCCTTAGGGTACGTCCTTGGAGTGTGCTGAGGGATTACACGCTAGTTCAGCCTCTGAGAATCGCCTTATGCTCAGTAGAAGCTGAGGGATTGCACGCTAGTTCAGCCTCTGAGAATCGCCTTGTGTTGGTACATCCTAGGAGTGTGCTGGATGTGCTCAGTAGAAGCTATCCTTAGGGTACGTCCTTGGAGTGTGCTGAGGGATTACACGCTAGTTCAGCCTCTGAGAATCGCCTTATGCTTAGTAGAAGCTGAGGGATTGCACGCTAGTTCAGCCTCTGAGAATCGCCTTGTGTTGGTACATCCTAGGAGTGTGCTGGATGTGCTCAGTAGAAGCTATCCTTAGAGTATGTCCTTGGAGTGTGCTGAGGGATTACACGCTTGTTCAGCCTCTGAGAATCGCCTTATGCTCAGTGGAAACTGAGGGATCGCACGCTAGTTCAGCCTCTGAGAATCACCTTGTGTTAGTACATCCTAGGAGTGTGCTGGATATGCTCAGTAGAAGCTATCCTTAGGGTACGTCCTTGGAGTGTGCTGAGGGATTACACGCTAGTTCAGCCTCTGAGAATCGCCTTTTGCTCAGTAGAAGCTGAGGGATTGCACGCTAGTTCAGCCTCTGAGAATCGCCTTATGCTCAGTAGAAGCTATCCTTGTGGTCTTACATCTCGGTGGCGTACTGCATATGTTCAGTAGAAACAGTTCAGGTGTGAGTATATCATGGTAGTGCATTGGAGAGGTCAATGCAATGGCCCCTGTCATGTGAAATGATGTTTAAGATATCATGCCTGATAGGAGGTTGGTCATTTCTTGTTGGGTCCTAGAATCAACACCTTTGTGGGTCCCAATGTGATGTTCACTCTTACCCCGTCTTTACCTATTTCCTATGCGTCATTTTGCGACCCTGTCCTGCATTATTGGCATGGCTGTATAAAACATGTGTTAATCAGCCTGTCACTTGACCCCCACTCTCGGATCGGGTCGTTCGAACGGTCGACACCGGTCCCCATCACTTCACTTCATATTTATCGCCCGGAGAGGGAGGTTCCTACTTGAAAACCATCGCCCGGACCGGGAACTTCACTTCACAACTATCGCCGGGACAGAGAGGTTGGCCGCCTTAGCAGACACACAAACCAGGTGAGCAAGATGGCGTAATCCTTTACCATTGTTTCCCCAGATAAATCGAATCATCCACCAAGTAGAACCTCGTTTTACAGTCCACTTAATTCAATACAAATCTTTCCAGACCGATTCGCGGTTTCGGGATCGAACACATTGAATTTCATCGTTTCACAGTCCATTTAATCATTACAGGTCTTTCCAGAACCGATTCGCGGTTTCTGGATCGAACATTTCTTTTGATTTGATGTTTGTAACTAATGTTTTTCTTTTTCGCTTTGTGAGGTCACACTGGAGTCAGGATGGTCGAGTGTAAACGATGTAACAAAGGACCCCGGTTGCGCTTCTTCGATTGGCGGCAACGATAGTGGAAGGTGTCCTGCGGGTGGCAGCATTGGACCCTGCTCGCCTGTCTTCCCGCGCACACTTCCCTACGAGACCCTCTAAGGGGAAGCACCAATCTGTTGATTTACGAATCTGTGTACTGCTATTGAGAGATTACATCAAGTTATAAAAGTGACCAGAGTATTATTATTTTTACTCCTTCCATAATGATGTTAATTGTGGTGTACTAACGATTATAATATTATTTGTTATTTTATTTTGACAAGATTCAAGTGTTTCATTTATCATCCCGTGTCCCGTTTTCAGAAAGCATCCAAATGTAACATCAAATTGAAAGCAAAAGAGCTCTTGTACTTATTTAGAGTACCACATCGTGAGGCTACACTCTTGTAGCCAGCGCTTTGAGAGAGAATCGGACTTGTTACGGATGCAACTAACCACGTGGCTTTGGAAAACGTGAATTGAAAATCGAGAGTTAGATATTATGAGGAGGGTAGTTTAAAACAGGTTGAATGTCGTGTGTGTATGTAACTCGGAGCAGACTACTTTCGCAACAGGTTCCCGCGTGGGTGGGAGGAGAGCCGAGGTACACGGGAGGGCTGAGGAACTACGTCATCTTTGAAGATGCTGCGTGGAGTGACGGATACACACGAGCTTAGGATTGTTTGTAAATTACGTAATACACTATTACACCAATTTGTTGCTCTTATAGTGTTCGCGGTTCGCGGCCGCAGCCAGTTGGCAGTGCATGGAGATTTATTTGATATTGCTAACTCGCGACTCTATGCAAATTGTACAAAATAATTGGAAATGCATTTTGCAGATTACGCCAAGTTTGATTATTTGGCGCTCTTGTTCTATGGAATTAAAAAATCACGTGTTTGGCAAGATGACAGATACGTAAACGATACGGCATATTATTGTTTAATTGCATTATTTCAAGATGGTTCACTATGATCAGCGCTAGCTTGCGTGCGGTGAATTTGGTTATTAAGGATGTATCGTCCGTTCTTATGGCGCTAGAGGCGCTCGGAACCGTCAAACTTCAATCCAACTATTTTTACGCAAATCCAAAAAGTATTGTAATGCGTTTGTTGGGAGCAATGGTCAATCGCATATTATTCAACTGGCTGATGAGGCAGGCTCTGCATTTTTGTCAAATCATCATCGATGATTTTAAGGCACGTAACATTATCATATTTACCATAGACAACAATTAATCAGTTGACACTAAAAATCAAGATAATAGTAACACTAGTTGGCAAAGTTATTTTATTATTTTATAAAAATGTAGACAAGCACCAGTGCCCCGATAATACTTTAAATTTATCTGACACTGCACTATTTAAAAAATAAAATAAAACGATCCCTAACACAATAACTAGAAATTTTCATAGAGAGCAAAAGCTTTTGGCTAGACTTTATAATTTAAAAAATGTGATATTTAATTTTAAACCGCTCTATTTAAAAATAATTCACTGGTTTATAGAGCCGCTTAAGCCGTTCTATTTAAAAATAATTTAGTGGTTTGTAACTAAATGTCTTCACATTTAAATATTTCTAGTTTGAAACCTATAGCTAAGTAATATTCTACTTCTTTAATAATTATTCTTATTGGAGACTGTTGTAATTCCGACGCTGTCCATACAAAGTGTGTTTTATATAATTCCAGTTGTGTGCAATACCCAATCCATCAGAAGGAACTCTGCTAGTATAAGTCAGTAGTGTGAGTACCTGGGCAGACTTTATTTATTTTTAATATTACAACACAAATTCCTCCGCCATTGCACAAAGCAACATCTTTCGCTTATTACGATGGCAGTAGGAGTTTTTAAAATATTGTCAGGATATTCGTAGTCCGGGAATGTTTGTCTTTCATTTTTTTTTTTTATTCTCGCGAAATATCCTGGCCATAAACAATTTTTCAACAATTTGGCTTTGTTGGTAACCTTTCGCAGAGTGGAAAAATACATTTACATGGCAGCACCTGGACAGCATTTTCGAAAATAAGTCTGTTAACGCTTTTCCTGCTTCAAACTTTCGATTGCATTTCGTTCATTCCAAAGATTCGTATTAATTTTGAAGAAACCGTTTGCTATACAGCAAGGTAAAAACACTTACAAATATATAACACTATCGTATTTTGTACAATGTAATTATTCAAAAAACTCATGATTTGAGCACAATGCCGCCTATCGGTACAAATTGGCAGTAAAAAAGTTTTACCGATTTCTTGATCAATTGAAAAACCTAATAATATTCAGTACATTTCACAATTAAATTTGTTTTACTGTGTGGATAGTGTAAAAACTATTTTTCTTTGTAATATTTACCTCATTCGTATTGACTGATTGCATGAATATGACACAAACAAGAAAAATATAATTTCCTAATTTTAAGCTAGTCCCACAAAATAAAAACAAAATGGCGAATAATATATTTCCAGTCCTGTAGGGAAAGCCTAGTACAAACGCACTGTTTCCGTGACGTATGCTCGAAGTAAACAGAATCGTGAAATTGTTAAAACATTTTGAAAGATTGAAACTTTCTTGAACAGATAATTAATTTGAAAGACCACCCACCATTCAGAATTGAAACGGTGCTTGAAATGGCTTTTTTAATGTTATTATTTGTGTTTCCTTATTGGGGTTGTCTTTTTCTCCTTCATTTGTTAGAATTCGGATGGTATTAAGGTCGGTAATTTTTGTGATTATCTAATAAACTAACATTTAAAATGAATTTATTTGAGATAACCAGATCTATCAATGTTTTACAGGTGTTAGTAATTTGTGTAAAATCCTTAACTAGTTTTTACTGATTTCAGTCTTTTGTGTATATGTCTGCTATTGGTTTAACATTTATGTTGAAGTCTCCAACTATAATGTTGACATTTTCGTCTTCTAAGTTTTCCGTGCACCATCTTTGAAAATATGTTAAAAAGTCGCACTTACTTGCGTTTGGCGATCTGTAGCTAACAGTATGTACACCTTTCTTACTCCCCGATTTAATGGTAATGGCTGAGATCCAACAGCTGGTGATTCGATATTACTTCGTAGGGAACATTAGTACTTGAGATAATCATCACTCCTCCCAACACAATCATGAAGAGTTTCTAAAAATATGTTTGTAATGTGCAAATTTAATTTCACTATTTTGGTCACCCTTTAAGTATATAATTTCGTTATTTTCATAGCGTTTTTTATAAAAAAAAGATTCTGCTTACTTTTGCTCTCAGTTTTCTTTTTAATAAATAGGGCATTCTTTACTCATAGCAAGAGTGATTACTTATCAATGAGTCCCAATCATATTATTTGTCATTACGCAATCGATGCACTGCACATCCTCAATTATTGTGCAATCTTTTACATTGGGGTGTTTCACACATTTAATTTCTAACGGCCTCAGTATTTTTTAGTTTGCCTTTCATTTCATTTTTTTCAGCTACTAAGTGGGCCATAATTTTGAATAATTCCTCCATTTCATTGTTTTTGGCTTATGATTATTTTTCCTTTAATTTTTGAGAGCATTGTCTTCGTAGTATTAATAATCATTACTGAATTAGTTGGGGCACTATTCTCCTTGTAGCTTGTAGCCTCGATCATTGTACTTGTTTCTTCTTCTTCTCCATCTATATTTTTGTCCGAATCAGACGATAATATATCCTCCTCATGTTGATTTGGGGATCTTGGGGTCATAAAAGATTTTGTGAACGGATCCGGATTTTTGGATTTGGGAGTTTTATTGTCTTTCTTCCAGATTCCCAGAGTATCCAGAATTATTATATATTTTATGTACCTATTGCCATCTGTTGATCAATAGCGGTAAGAATAGTATGTGTAAAAATAATTATGTACTTCGAAATATGCATGTATTTACTGCCATCTATTGACGAGTAGCAGTAACTTAGTATGTAGGTAGAGTAATCAATTTTGTCACAAAAATCACAGTGAACGATGTTATTTTTCAAGTCCAAATTCAGACACTGTAGTAACTTATCATAATGTCTATCCTCTAACCATACGTTTAACACTTATCAACACAGTACAACGTGAAATCTCCCTAGCTGATACCGCTGACAGGCAAACTTTGATTTAATATGAATTGTAGTTGACAAACATTAAAAAAATGTTTTTTAATCTTTCAGGAAATGAATTTTGACGATATTGTCTCGCGGTGGAGAACTCAGCTGGTGACCCAACACCCTCCTGCACCGCTCTCTATAGAGGACCTTCCGTATTTCCCCGTTTTGCCCCCGCCTCTACATCCACAAGACTACCCGCCGTACCTACCTCTACAGCCCTCTATATGGGACACTGAGCCGGCCCCTCCAGCAGAGCCTCCTACCTACAGCACTCTGGAACGTAACAGTTAGTACATGTTTTCTTTTATTGCAAAGCATATTTGGACGTGGAGATGCAGAAAGCGTCCAACCCAATTGTATTTTGTGCCATCAATGTCCAAATGTATCATTCCGGCAATATTTATATAAATGTTTGCGGCACTTCATGACAGTCTCCCTGCCGGTATGGCATACAACCAACTATACATCGCCACCCAGTTAGGCAACCTTGTGAGGCGGTTCAGGAAAGGGATTCAAAGTTGAAATTATTTATTGAAACAATATCAATAATTTTCAACAAAAATATGAAACAGAAGAACATGCGATACAAAGATGGCTGTCTACATCTGAAGAAATTGGGAAAAAAGTAACATAAAAAATATGAGATTGATAAAAATTACGGTTTATAAAAAGGTATTGGTAGAGACGTTAATCCCGGATAGAGAAGAGCCTCCGAGTTCAAGTCTCGGTCGCAGCTCAGTTCTTTTTATTTTTTGGATCTTTCTTCTGTTTTATATTTTTGTTGAAAGTTATTGATATTTTTTTAGCTGCTTGTACTCGATACATGAACATCCACCATAACACAGGGTTGCCGAAAAATACACTATGTACATACACCAGTCTCAATTCTACTAAATCTTGGGAAGAATTTTCTCTTGGGGTAAGAATAATCTCGTGGAATTTGATGTTTCCAAAATTCAACCATGTGTGATCGTCGATCGACAATCCTCCCAACAAGCCTTCCATCGATGTGCTCGGTGTAACCTCAAGGGATTAGCTGAGGCACGGGGGCTTCATCGAAACCAGAATGCTGTTAGCCTCTCAGAAGCTGGGCGTACTGTACAGGCTCCGCGGATACTTTAATCGTGCACAACTGCTGACCTTGTACAGATTGCAAGTGCGCCCCAATGTTGAATCTGGCAGCCGCCTCGGGTCTGGAGCCTTTCCTGGACAGGCAAATTTGTATAAAATTTGAGTATCTATGCCGCTAATATTCATGAGAGTGTAGAAAACTACACACGGCCATCTCTTTGTTATTCTAGAGACCGAGTAAAAGAAACGATAAAAATGAGAAATAAATAGAACAAAGTACTTTATTTAATATACTTACACTTTAAGTTTAAGGCGCGTGTTCCTCAGGGGAAAATTCCAAATATCAATGAATAACAAAAACTTCTAAACACACACGGTACGTCTGTAGTTTAGGGAGACACTGCCCCTTAAATAGCTCGAAGCTCGAAGGAGATTGTGGGAGCGATGCCTGCACAATATATACCTTGCCTTTTTCCAGTTGGTATATTTTGGCACCTAGGTCTGGTTGTGTGATTATTAACAGTTTGTTTTACCTTATGTAATGGTTTTACAGTTGTAAGTGATATTGGTAAATGTGTACATTGATCTTTAACCTTTGCGAAATTCTTCAACAGGGCAAGCAGATCGATATTTGGATTTGTTTGAGGAAGAAATGGAAAGGACATTAACCACCGAAGAGCGAGAGGAAAGAGCCAGTTCAAGTATTTTCACGGTAAGTTTATGCAGTCACGCTATAAAAATTCACTTTTTTTAAACTAAAAATTAATAAAACTCTCACCTCGAATTACATTGTTCTGAATTAAAAAATATTCAAAAAAAGAAAAAATTGCATTCAGCAAACCCTTTTACATAAAATATGGATGTACCTGAAAAAAATGGAAGCTTTTGAGTAGGGGGCAGAGTAACCATCTCGACATCGACAGTTTGGTCTTTGAAGTTTAGAGATTCCCTCAACCGATAAATAACTGCATTTTCTACCTGAAGAATTATCATGCTATCTTTGCATGGTGACATACACCCTATTCGGTTGTGAGTTCACAACCCAAACCAGCTCACCTGGCTAGCATTACTACTTTTAAATATCAGTCCTTATTACAACGTCAGTTAGCAAACACTTCTGAAAACAGTGTCCCTCGTGTAGGCAAATGTGTGCCCATTTGATGTATAACCCTAAATTTTGGCTCGTGGAGAAGGAAAACACTTGGAAAGTCAACTAACATAGTACCATTGGCTGTAAGAATCTAGTAGCAACAAGCCAATGGGTTTGTTGCATGGATTTTCAACTGACTTAGAAAAATCATGTAAATAGATTTTTCTACTGATTTGAATACATGAACCAGAGTTCCAACTGCTCCCCACTGTCCGGAGCCAGTGGAACTATGGTATGTCGCGAGGCTAGAGGCAATGGAGAGGGAAGGAGACAGGAAGAGGAATTCAGATCTGGTCACCAAAAACAGCTTTTGCCAATTCAAGTAGTTTCTTACAGCTTGATTTACAAAGTTTTTAGTTTTTTTTGTGGTTTTTAGCATGTGACGTCACTACAAGAAAATAATCCTTTTTGTTGCTCATGGCTATTATTTTAGTACACACATTTTAAAACTGACCCTAAATTTGAAGAGTAAATTTTTTAAATAAAATTGTTAACTTATATGATTAGTTAGATCATTTCATGTAATTTGATACACACGAAAACGGCAAAAGAGAATGCTTTTCCCTGTTTATAAAAAGTCCTCCGATTTCAAAGGTATTAAAACTTCAACATCTGAAATAGATTAACCCATTAGTATTTAAATTAAGAATAACCAGATACTTGCTAACCTTTCCCTACCTTTCTCCTTTAGCCTCACAGCACATCTTCATTTAGCCTCACAACACATCTTCATTTAGCCTCACAACACATCTTCATTTAGCCTCACAAAACATCTTCCTTTAGCCTCACAACACATCTTCATTTAGCCTCCTAAGGGATGCCATAGTACAAATGTTGTGTCCTTGGAGACCCTGCGGCACACCGGGAGTAAAGGATTCTATTGTTACTAAATAAGACCATGCAATGTTATATTTTCAGGAGAACTTCGTCCTACCCCCACTGTGTATATATCATTTTAAGACTCTACCCCCTCAAAGGAAGCTCAAACTACTGGAGGGGTATGAAAACATACTGATTATCCAACAATGCGAAAGTGGTGATCCAAACGACTTTTATTTCCACACTTTTAAATACCAAGAGGAAACAAAAAGACAAGAAATGTCTTTGATGTTAGAGTAAGTACAACTTCGGTTTGAAATAAAATATATTTATTTTTCTTATAATATGCTAAAGAATTTTGCATTCATTGAAAAGGGCGCTTTCAAAAAGCATGTATTAAAAAGCAGTACATACCTTCTCGCCAAACATAACTTAAAATGGAATAAAGTAAAATAGAGAGAGTTAGTCACTAACAGCCCAACTGCTAATGGAGCGTTCTTCTCACTAACTAGACTAACCTCATTTAGAAACTTAAATGCTTTATTTAAAATTTAGTACAGGCTATCTTACAACCACCAGACTAGGCACATACCCGAATTCGATTCATTTGGGAATGATTAGCACCATTTCCATGTTCCAAACTGTCATATTGAACATCGTCAACGTACACTTTTAAATTGTCTGTGCGCTTTGTCATGTTTTGTCATGCAAGTAATGTTTTAGTATGCTTTATTGTGTTTTTTGCTTGAGAAAGACAGAAATTGTAACATTCTCTTGGCAAAAAAGAAAAAAGTAAACTTGTGATGCATTGTGTCATATAATAGTTTTCTTGCTTAAAAACTTTTGTTTTTTCGGTCCATTGAAGTCTGAAATCCAAAAGTGATCCAAATAATTCCACATATAAGATTTTCCCACATCAATTTTTTTTCCGGGTCCTTGGAAAAAAAAAATAGTTTATTATTAAAGTAGGCTAACAAATGTTAACATATCTATGAATTTTTTTAAATGTTTTATTGGCAGTAAGTATGAAAATCAGGAAATGGCGATGCTGATGCCTCCCGAGGCCAAGAAGTTTGGGGCAGTCTGCGTTGTCCAGATAAATAACCAAATGCAACGGGCAGTCATCATTGATGTGCAACAACACTTGATAACGGTGGATATGTTATACATAGTATTTTAGTAATCAGACACAATTCTACGGGATTATTCTTATCCTAGGAGGAAATGCCCTTTCAGGGCTTGTCAAATAAAAAGTTCTCATGCACTGTCATCTCCGTAACTGTGCATGAGAACTTTTGTTTCTGTACAGAGCTCATCTCCGATTGCCTGGCGAGGGAGAGAAACACCGCATACATCCCAACTGCTCAGACCAGTGGATCTTAGCTTAACTTAGCGATCTAGAGTATCTACCATTCTGGAATGAGGTGCAAATGTACTACACATGTTGTAAATTAGTAAAAGTGAAGTAATTCATATAAATTTATTAGAATTTCAACTGTTCCACTGGGGTTCCAAACCCGCAACCTCAAGGTCTGAAGCCAAGAATCTTACCGCTCTGTCGAGGGGGTTGTCAAATGTTCTCATCCACCCACAAGTGGTAGGGGAAATCTATGAGATGGCGGTTTGACCTGTTTGAAGTCCCCATTGCCATCCTGGTAAAAAGCCTCGGATTTTTCGAGTGCTACTGTTAGGTCTCACCAAAGCGTTCTAGGCACCGCCCAAAAACAAGCCTCACACAAGGCCTCTGTGGGGCTGGTTCCGACGAGTTTCGTACTGATTGTATATTCATTTGTTATTATTTATATTACTGAACAATTTTAAAAGGTTATATTAATATATTTTTTCTTCAGGTCAAAAGTATAGATACGGGGAAAACGAAAATTTTCCCGAAGCGCAAGGCGATTAACTTCCTACACGGGCATTGTGGCACTCTACCAGCGCAGGCCTTCCCTGGCCGCATGGCGGGGTGTGGACCCCTCTCTAGGTGGAAGGCGGGCAGGAACATCCGTAGATCGCCTCACATCGTCATCGTGATGGCCTACACAGAAGGGAGGGTTAGTCACTTATTTTACCTAAGTTATTATTAGAAGGAGTTGGGGATATGCAGCTAGATGTGTCACAGAGAATTAGTTCCGGAACTGCCATCAGCAAATATGTACTTGAATTGGGTCATATCATGTACTTACAGGTTAAATCTCATTACAATATAATTTCCAGAAAAGGAATTCGAAATAAACAAACCTATTTAAGAGATGCTTCCAGAGTTTCACCTTTTAGTCTTGATTTAACAACATTTATAGTCAGCCAAACCTTTCGTGGTATTTACTGTGTTCCATAATTTAACAGAACTGTTTGAATGTTTAACCTGTACTGTTTTGACTAAACAAATAGGTGAGATGCGGAACGTGAAGATGATAATCGTGAATGATAATGGTTAATGGGTGCATGAATTCTGTTTCTATGGAATTTTACCCGTATTGCAAAAGAAGATGATTTATAAAAGAAAAGATATAAAAAATGAAAGAAAACAATATTTGCAAGAAAATAATTATCATTAATCTCTTTGTCGTTGACGACCTTTTATTATTTATTTGTTAAATTTTATGTTATATATAACGATGAATTTTCACAATATTTCAGTATAACCTGCAGTTTGAAGGGATCCGTGAAAATTATCTCGAGCCAGAGCTGAAACCAAATAAACATAAAATATCCAAAAAAAAAATTGAAAAAGTGTGATGTTTTATTTTTTAATTTCTTGAATTATTGTTTCTCTTAGTTAATTTGACTGTATATTTTAGATTTGCATTGGTTCAATTCCTTTTCATTTTCAGATATCTCTATAAGTGTTGAAAATTTAAAACTATGTTGCAACTAAGATTTACCCTGTCGTGCCATGTCACATCCTTTGAGATTTCTACTACCATTGACATTTCTACTATTTACCTACCCTTTAGAAATTACAGCCACCAAAATTGATAGAATTCTTAGAAAATTATTTTTAATATATCTTTTAAGCCATTTGGAAAAACTATCTGTTGGCTCGTTGCAACACAAAAAGGTTTTCAGGCTATTTATAATAAATAAGTCATGTTGTGAATTTATTTACTGTAATTTAATTTCATTTAAAGTAATTAATATGTTTTGTGTCTGTTAAATAGTTACGTTCTTATTTAATGAAATAAATAAGTTTATTCCTATTAGTGGTCAGAGATGGCAATAAACTATTTATCTTAATTTGAAAAACAATGTTTTTTTATGATACAAATATAATACTGTTATTAAATAAAATAAGTATATCCTAAAGTAATATCGAGACCAATGTGCCAAAGTTTGTAGCTCAAGTAAAAGGTCTTCTGGGTATTTATAATAAATAAGTCATGTTGTGAATTTACACATATAATTAAATTTTTAAATAAAAGTAACTTAGTTTTAACACCACTTTATTGGATACATATATACATAAACCAACCGGTTTCGGCTCTACCTGAACCTTCTTCAGGGCTGAACAATACATATGGTGTTAAAACTAAATTACTTTTATTTCAAATTTAATTATGTCTTTCGACAAAGTGAGTGTTTCATGACAAAGTTCACTATAATTTAATTTTAAATAATTAATATTTTTGTATGTCTATTAGATAGTTACGTCCTTATTTAATGAAATAAATAAGTTTATTCCTATTAGTGGTCAGAGATGGCAATAAACTATTAATTTATCTTAATTTGAAAAACAATGTTTTTTTATGATACAAATATAAAACTGTTATTAAATAAAATTAGAATATCCTAAAGTAATATCGAGACCAATGTGCCCAAGTTTATGGCTCAAGTAAAAGGTCTTCAGTTTATTAAATAAAACAAGTATATCCTGAAGTAATATCGAGGCCAATGTGCCAAAGTTTGTAGCTCAAAGTTAATCTTCAGGGTATTTATAATAAATAAGTCATGTTCTAAATTGACGTACTATAATTTAATTTGTAATGATTAATATGTTTTTATGTAAATTAAATAGTTATGTACTTGGTTAATGAAATAAATAGGTTTATTCCCATAAGTGGTCAGAGATGGCAATAAACTATTTATCTGAATTTGAAAACCATTTTTTTTATTTTTTGTGTTCAATTTGTATAACTCCATTTTAATTTTTTATGATTCAATTGAATTGAATTTAATATTATTATTATTGAGTTCTGCTATGCTAGTTCTGCGACAGTTTGTGAATGGCCTTAAAAGCCGAAACAGCTGTCACTAAAAACTAAAAATAGCAGAACCCAATAATAATAATATTAAATTTAATTCAATCAAATTGAAAAACAATATTTTTTTATGATACAAATATAATACTATTATTAAATAAATTAGAATATCCCAAAGCAATATCGAGACCAATGTGCCAAAGTTTTTAGCTCAAGTAAAAGGTCGTAAGGGTATTTATAGTAAATAAGTCATGTTGTGAATTTACTCACTATAATTTAATTTAAAATAATTAATATATTTGTGTATCTATTAGATAGTTATGTCCTTATTTAATGAAATAAATAAGTTTATTCCTATTAGTGGTCAGAGATGGCAATAAACTATTTATCTTAATTTGAAAAACAATGTTTTTTTATGATACAAATATAATACTGTTATTAAATAAAATTAGAATATCCTAAAGTAATATCGAGACCAATGTGCCAAAGTTTATGGCTCAAGTAAAAGGTCTTCAGTTATTAAATAAAATTAGAATATCCTAAAGTAATATCGAGGCCAATGTGCCAAAGTTTATGGCTCAAGTAAAAGGTCTTCAGTTTATTGAATAAAATAAGTATATCCTAAAGTAATATCGAGGCCAATATGCCAAAGTTTGTAGCTCAAGTAAAAGGACTTCAGTCATTAAATAAAATAAGAATATCCAAAAGAAATATCGAGGCCAATGTTCCAAAGTTTGTAGCTCAAGTGCAAGGCCAAATATCGCACAAAATTTAACAATTTAATTTTTAACTTACATATTGTAATATTAAGTATTTGTTGTTTTATTATTATTCTGATAAAATGTATGTTAATAAAACATATACTTACCATTTCGCGATTTGTTTTATTTTAATAAATCCCAATTATACATTCATAGAAAACATAGGCATAAAATACATAAAACTGAAAATTTTGAATTAAGAAAGTTAAAAGTAAGGAAGAAAATGATTTTAAAACTCTCATGATATTAAATATCTATCCAACTGTGAGGATAGCCATTCATGTTTAATGACATGAATTTATTTTGAGTAAAAAGAGCACTTTATGCTTATTTTGTATTCGCTGGTTGAGTTTGTATACGACTCTTTAAATTTGACTTATATCCAAAGTGCGTCAGCATTCGACAGGTTAACCTGATTGTTATGTGACTTCAAAAGAAGAAGAATTCTATCATAGCTATGAGTTGGAGACTTTGGCTGTAGTTGAATCTGTTAAAAGGTTCCGCATATATTTGTTTGGCATACACTTCACCTTGGTGACAGATTGCACCGCTGTCAGGGCCACGCTGGTTAAGGACACGATTCCTAGCATAGCTAGATGGTATAGGCTAGGGACAGGAGTATGATATGAATGTAGCATATCGTCCTGGTGACCGTATGAAGCATGTAGATGCTCTGAGTCGCAATCCTTCATCTCTGGAAGTGAATGTTTCAATGGTTGAAACGGATGATTGGTTACTTTCCTTGCAACTTCAGGACCAAAAGATTTTATCTATCATAGAGCAGCTTAAGAGTGTAAGGCTAATAAGGACTTAACAAATGATTTCTGCATCAGAAACGATAGATTGTACCGCAAAACGTTGGCGGGTGAGCGAGTGATGGTTCCACAAAATGCTAAATGGATGTTAGTGAGGAAGTATCATGATGACATCGGTCATCCAGGATTTGAACGGTGTGAGAAGCTTATTAAGAGTGAAGTTTGGTCTCCTAAGATGACGCGTTGCTTTGGGCCAATATGGTAAAAGGGAAGGTAAGCTTAACGCCATAGCGAAGCCCGTCAGATCGATGCACACTCTGCAGTAGATCATCTTGGACCATTTTCTAAAAGCAAGTTGAGGAATAGCTATTTACTAGTGGCCACAGATGCTTTCTCCAAGTTCGTGTTTGCTTTTCCAACAAGAACACTAAATTCAGTGGAGACAGTAATAAATTTGAATGAAATGTTCAGTATATTTGGAGTTCCTACTAGAGTTATCTCTTATAGAGTTTGGCTTTTAATAGTAGACTCTGAGAATCGCCTTATGCTCAGTAGAAGCTGAGGGATTACACGCTAGTTCAGCCTCTGAGAATCACCTTGTGTTGGTACATCCTCGGAGTGTGCTACAGTTCAGGTGTGAGTATCATGGTAGTGCATTGGAGAGGTCAATGCAATGGCCCCTGTCATGTGAAATGATGTTTAAGATATCATGCCTGATAGGAGGTTGGTCATTTCTTTTGATTTGATGTTTGTAACTAATGTTTTTTTTTTTTGCTTTGTGAGGTCACAATGGAGTCAGGATGGTCGAGTGTAAAACAATGTAACAAAAGGACCCGGTTACGCTTCTTCGATTGGCGGCAACGATAATGGAAGGTATCCTGCGGGTGGCAGCATTAGACCGGCCGCAAGGGTAGCAACCCTGCTCGCGTGTCTTCCCGCGCACACTTCCCTCTGAGACCCTCGAAGAAGCATCAACCTGTAGATTTACGAATCTGTGTATTGTTATTGAGAGATTACATCAAGATTATAAAGTGACCAGAGTATTATTATTTTTACTCCTTCTATACTTATATTATTTAAATTTTTATTTTATTTTATTTATTCTTTCTCATGAATTTCTGTTAGTTTTTATTTGTTAACATTATAATTACTATGTATTGATATTAATTATGGAAGGTATTGCATTGCACTACTCCTGCATACCTTCCGGAATAAAACTTTAGTATTATTATTATTGTATGTTCGGGTGACTGAATAAATCTCCTTTCAAATAAAAATTAAATTGCATAAAGTTTTGTTGTAATTAAAAACAGTAATATCACTTTGAAAATCTTTTTTTTTCTGCCACACTGATGTAAACACACTTTCGTTTTCAGTATATTAATAATTTTATAATATAGTTATTTCAATCATAATTAATTGTTTCAAACAAAGCCTGTCTTGATATTTATTATGCACTTACTTTTGCATTGGACAGAGGAACCAACAAAAGAACTATTTTTTTAATCCATAGATTTTTTATATCCACACAATCTACAGTGGCGGCGTCACTGAATGTTAAGATGTTATAATCAAGCTTTGCTCTTCTTTTGCTTGAAAGTAGTGGTTTGCGTAAAAATAACACTACCCAACACGGTACCATATAGAAATGATGATGTCATGTGACATTAGAAACATAAAATTTTGCTGACATAATTCATAAGATTGTGTTCGATTAATAATTGCGCAATGCATCAACCCACAGAGGTATTAGTGGTTTTTGCTTAATGTCAACGCAACTGAAGGGCCAGCACTCAAGAATGATGCTAAACGTCACTGTGGAGCAAACTAATACAAGCAATACTACAAATGATTTATCTGCAAATTTTCTTTGGGCAATTTCCAGTGAATACAATTTTTTTTGCTGTAATCCTTTAAATTCTATGAAAGAAATATCAGTAAAAAGTGCAGTTTTAAAACCAGCAAAGGCATTTTTGAACATTTTACTTAAAATTACAGTGTGCGTTTCATAAAAAAAATTAAAAGATTACTTAATAATAAAAAAATACGTTGTTTTAAAAACACACAATTTATTATGATGTAGGTCAACCTGTTTCACTTGGATCAAGCTTCGTCAGGGCACATATAATACTGAAGAAATTTTTGTGGTTTTAAAACAAAGTATTCTTTTATTATTAATATAAGGTCTAACCACCATGTGATTGCTTCTTACGATAAAAGATTACTGTTTAAGAATTGTATTCACTGGAAACCTTACACATTTTCCCAACTACCCATATAGAATTGACAGATAACAAAATAGTAGTTTTGCTTGTATTGGAAAATTAAAAAGCGTGTATTTTTGGGTGCTGACCCTTAATAGGGGGAAGGAGAGGTAGAGGAAGTCAAATAAAGATACATTTAAAAGGTACAGAATTCAAATTATATTTTATCAATTGTTTGAACATTCCGTCACATGTATTTACATCAGCAATATGTATAGCAAGTGTTGTGGGTTTGTTAAATAGACCAATGGTTGGCAGTGGCTTAGCCGGCATTTACATTCAATCATTTAAGTTCCTAAATTTAATCTAAGTCTGCCCCCGCCAGCAGCGTCGTAACACCGTCCCATCTCGCTTTGAGACCAAAGGGTATTTAATAATTAGAATAATTTATTGCTTGATATAATATTATCTCAAACTAAAAAAAAACTACATTGAAACATTTATTTCGGAAGCTCTTTCGACAGGGGTAAAAAAAATATTAAGTTGGTTTTCATAAGACAATTATTATAATCCGTATTGGAATTATTATTGAAAAATATAAGTTTTATCGTGTGTCTATGTAATAATTCGGGCGCTTCCAAGACCGCACTCCGATGTGTTTAATTCATATAGTTATGATACTTTTTTCTCACTATTATTTAAAGGTACATTTAATTTGACATGAAGATAACTAGAATGTGGATTCGTAGTTGCAAATGCAGCGCCAAACTGCATAAAATAATAATTTAATTTTTGAAATATAAAAAAACAACGATATAAAACACTTATTTTCAATTAGTATATCTTGTTAGTGATTTTATATTAATTTTAAAGGTTAATTAATATTTTTAAATCTTAGGATTTATAGCTTCTTTTTTTAAATTATAAAAACATGGGAAAACAGGTTGGCTTTATTAAACCACATATCGACCCCTCCTACATAAACTATTGTATCTTCAGAATCTTGATTGTTGAGAGCGTTTCTTTCGATCACTGTAAATTCAAATATTCTGATTAAATCCAAACTCTAAGCAAATATTTTAATTTCATATACAATATTTGGATTTATCAGTCAATACTTGGATTAAAGTGGTCAAAAGAAGCTTTAAAATGCTCTCAACAATCGTGATTTTGAAGATACAATAATTCACGTAGAAAAGGTCAATATACTAATCTATGATAAGTGTTTTAGGTATATGTATATTTTTTTTAAATAAAAACATAGAATTATTTTATGCAACAATTTGGCCCTGATTACACAACTGGCGAATACAAGGTCCAGTCGAGTTGAAGAGCGTGTTGGAAGAACAGGCCTTTGGGAATAATGCATGAAATAACCGCAAACAATTTTTTTGTTGTATAAATGGCATTTAACTCTGTATTTCAAATATTCATAGAAAACACAACTTAAGTATTGAAAAACAAAAAAACGTATTTTGTTATATAATGACATATAATAATTAAACGTATTTAGTTTATCACATATCGGGCAATCCTCAGAGGATAGCGCTCTCGGTGTGAACTTATTGGACTAAGGAATACGCAGCGGGCGCACCATTGGAACTGCACTCTTGATGGAATTGCTAATGCAGAACATAGCGTTACAAACGTAATTACCCACAAACATACACCCTGTATGGAGAACTTAGACCTTTAACTTTTAGAGTAAATCCATACTTAGAATCGATTACTATTTAATATAAATAATCAAAACTTACAATCAACGATAATGAGATAGTAGTATCCATTCATTGCCATTCATTCCAGTATAAAACAAACCTAACTTAGGGCGAACAGAAGAAACGAGTTGGCGGCGTGCGCCAGAGCTCCAGATAAATATAAACAACTTATGTTACACTATCCTAAGTTTTAATATTCCTAACTTATCGGCTGCAAAACACCTGCCGAGGCCCCCCAGTAATGGGACCCCAGGATACACGCTAAATCATAAAGTTACTATTTACACAATGAAACTGAAGAGGGATCGAGTACTAAATACTATTGGAAAGGTATTTCCTGATCCCTTGAGGAAACTCGACTCATTACTCCCTCGGATGTTCATTAACAAAACTTGTAATCCCTTGTGCAAAACATTGACATATAATTACATCAAATAATTACTGGTCCTGGCAGAATGCAAGTACATCTCGGGCAGAGGGCCTTCATCAAGTCCTACTTCGTAAGGAGTAGGACTTAGCACAAGTTCTTTAAAGCCCCTTACTAATAGGTTGGTTAGTTGACGAAAATATATAATTATTTAGAACAATAATATCAAGAACATTGCAAGTATTTGATATATATATATATATATATGTATATATATATATATATATTACAATATCAATTACTGTTTGGTTATTTATTTAGTTGACGACAGTATACTAATTTAACAGAATACCTTCGAGAACATTAAATGTATTTGCTAATATTAATAACTGGTTGGTTAATAAGTCAACGAGAATAATATTAAAATTTAAGTAAAAATTGAGAATAATATTAAACTTTATGTCAAAATTGTCAATAATATTTCAAGTATTTTGAAATTCAAATTGCTTGCCAAATGTTTTTTTTAGATGACTTCATAGTTTTAAACAATCTATTGTCAACAATTTTAAGAATATATTATTTTGCTGGCAGCAATAATATTATAATTTAAGATCATAGTAAAAAAAAATTAAAAGTATTGAAAATAAATATTAAAAAAAAAATGTATTAAACTGCAGAATAAACATTGAAATGCTGTTTTTATAGTCCTTCCAATGTACACTCACTTTACAAATATGTATTTTGTTGCAATGTTATTTATTTACTCAATGTTATCTAACAACACTATAATAATATGTAGAAATAACATTCTTTTTTATTATGCATGGATATATATATATATATATATATATATATATATATATATATATATATATATATATATTTAAAGAATAACTGAATTCTATTACGGAGTCCAAATATATTCGTATGGTTAAATATGAAGTGAAAACCACTTTAAAAAGAAACATTATGAAAATATGTAAATCTATGTCGGCGAGATGAAACAACAATAGAAGCTGTTCCGTGGGAGGTTATTGGTTGTTGCAAGCTAGGACTAATGGGGAGCGGCACAGACAAGTGTATTATATAATGTATAAGGCCTGAGATTAACTATTGAACACGAGTTCTGCCTGAAAACAGGCCCCCGCCGGCCGCCCCCCGGCAGTTTAGGGAGGAGGACCGACCCCCTGGCCATAAGGCGGCGGTTGAAGAAGGACCTATCTCATTCAATGTTCTACACATTACTCTCTACAGGTACAGAACAGTGTTATTCAATTCAACATGTTTTATAAAAAAATCGTGGGTAACCAGCAACTGCATTGTCTTTGGTGTTTCAGATAATAATAAATATAAATTAGGAATATTAATAAACTATTCATTTCAATGCACATCGTACTCCTTCATTGAATCTATGTACATAACAGAAAATATTATTAAATAAGGACTACGAGAAACATTCAACGATCCGTTGCGCGGCACATTCATGTATTCCGTCTCACAAGACTTGCCCGAGGCCACCTGCAAACAAGAACATCAATAAGACGGGGAGAGACACCATGCAATCAATCAGACAAAATACAGACGCAATGAACACAAGTCGCGCAAGGTCATAGTTTAAGGCAGCAAAGGCGCACCCGACCTTAGAGGTCCAGTTGGAAGACAGCGATTGCCCTCACAAATCTACACAGCAAATGAAAACGCCGATCCGGAATTATTTACCCATTGCGCCTCTCGTCCAGGAAATGTGTGTAATGTGCTACCCAGGAGCTACTCAGAGGTGTTTCAACCAACATCTTTTCTTTGCTGTTCCTTCATCTAAAAACCGTTATCAAATTAAAGAAGACAAAATCACTTTTAAAGATCCTCGGTATAACTCGGATCCCTGACATGGGTAATGTTTATTTCAGATCAGTCAAGAAAATGTCTTCTTTGATAAAACAACAGTTATTTAGTGCGGGGAGTAGCCCTTGTTGTGAGTTTCAAGGCGGAATGTACGGGAGAGCTTCGCACCAGACACATTTCCTGTGCATTGAATAAACATTACCAACATCAGGCAACACTCGTTGGGTAACCGGATAGCCATGTTCCGAGAACGATGCTCATTTGCAATTGAGGCTATGAAATGGGTAGATCGTTCATTTCAAGTCTACTTTAAAGAAACCCAAGAAATATGAAAATTTCATTTCATTTAGTTTTTCTTCGCTGCAGCAAACACAACGATCCATTATTATTTTATAACATAATTTCAGATAATCGGGTAATAACAAGTAGGTTTAAAAAGAAAGCAAATGGCTAACCCTATTTATCAGTATTTCTGGAGGTTTTGTTAGGTTGCGGAATGATGGTAATTTCATCATTAATCTTCAGCGGCTTTAGGAGAGAGTCCGTGATGGTGGCCTGCTTGGAGGGGCCGGCGGGGCTGGGCGAGGCGCTCTTGTTCTTCTCCGTGACGCGCTTGGCCACCACGCTGTGCCCGGAGTACACGTGGTTCTCAAACTGCTTGTACATGCCGAAGGTGGCCGTGCACACGGTGCATTTGTAGGACAGGTGAGCCGGCTTTAGGGTCATGTTGTGGTCGCGAGCCACGTGATTCAGCAGCTTCCACTGGTACACGCGGCCGCAGGCGGGGCAGCGCCCGGCGTCCTTGCCGCGGTTGGCCGCCTCCTGCATGGAGCTGGTGACGAGCCCGTGCGAGCCCAGCAAGTGGCGCTCCAGGCCCTGGTCCGTGAAGAACCTGAACTGGCACTTCTGGCAGTTGAGCGGGGGCCGGTTGTAGATCATCTTGGGATGGATCTTGACCTTGTGTATCCACTGCATGTGGTTGCGCAGCTGGTCCAGGTCCTTGATGTAGCCGTCGCAGATCTCGCAGATGACGAAGGTGGCCTTGGAAGGCGGGCCGCCGGGAGAGCCGGGCAGTGGGGCCAGCGGGGGCGGGGCCTGCACCGGTGTGCAGGGCAGCGGGGTGATACTGATGGAGGGCTGGTGTTGCAGGGTCTTCGTGCTGCCTTGGACAGTGCCCAGCGGATTCGCCTTGATAGTAGTTTGTCCACCCTGCAAAATAAATATTAATATGAAATACAATATTACCAAATTAGGGTATCGGCATTCCCTATTCTTAGTCGAAGCTGTATTGAAATTTTACAAAAATGTATTAAAATTGAAGAATACCAGCTGACTATAAGAGGACTATAAGAGGACTAGGACTATTAGATTAGTTTATTGTACAATGTATGGGAATGAACCTACAATGGTGATAGCGATAGCAAATTACCAGTTCAACCCATAGTGAAATTTCCTCTGCTTTTTGTCTTTATTGAAGAGTGACAACAGCATCATCGATGATTGAAAATTAGATGCATGATGGAAAAGACCAGACAAAAAAATATAACACAGTTTAATTTGCTAAGTTTATAATAAGGGTATCAATAGTTACCGGCAACAACTGGAAGTTAGTGGGCAGCATGAGGGCCTGGTTGGGCCGGTAGACCAGGCCGCCGCAGACGGCCCGGGCGCCCGGGATGGGCCGCGGTCCGGAGTTGGCCATGGTGGGCATCGGCGCCGTAGGCCGCCCTCGCCCACGATATAGAGCCGCCAGATTCACGGCGGGGGCAGGCGCCGTCTTGCTGAAGGCCGCCTGGTACGTGCTCATCATGGTGTGGCGCGCGCTGGTCATTTGTTTGGGGATCTTGGCAGGCGGCTCCCACTCCACCGGCGGGCCCAGATTGTGATCGGGCTTGAACTTCTTGGCGCAGGCCACCAGGTGGCGTGCCAGCTTGCCCTTGCCGTTGTCCTCGAAGGGGCAGTTGGCGCACTGGTGGTAGGCGGGCGCGCGCTCCAGCCGGCCGCGCGTGTTGTGCTCCGCCTCCATGTGGTACAGGATGTCGTGCGGGCTGCGGATCTCGAAGGCGCAGAAGTTGCACTTGTAGATGTTGTTCTTCATGTGGGGCGTCTCCATGTGGTGCGCCATGGCGAGAGCGGACTCGCTCTTGAAGCTGCAAAACTCGCACTTCTTCTGCTGGAACTTGTAGGGGGCGTTGTTGTCCCGGCTGAACTCCAGGTTCTTGCTCAGGGACTTGATGGCCATCTCGGTCCCCTTGACATTGCAGCTGCCCGAGCGGTTCTCTTTGTACAGCTTGCGCTTCTGTTGCTTGAGCAGATCTGCTTGAACATACTCTTGTACTAAATTTACACCAATATTTATGAAAAACTTTCCTAGAGAATTATCAAAATAATTATCCGATTTTGTATTCTTAATTTCACTTATGAGGTCTGTAGTTGTGGTCGGATCTTTAATTCCATCTAGAGAGTCATCTTCTTTTTCTTTAATGATAATGGTTTTGGGCGTGTGGTTTAAGCTGATCACGTCGTCGTCTGACTCCGAAGATGAAGTTCCGTCCCAGGAGGCATCGTCGTCGTCATTGCGTTTTTTAGCTGGAAAGTGAAAAAACAAGTTATTAAACATAACAAAATTATTAATACGATAAGGAAAAAAAAAACTCTATTAAAAGATTCTACAGGATATTATTATTATTGACAATAATTTTGGCAGTTCACTACCTACAGAATAAGTGACAATACTACTACATTGAATTAACAAATTTATGAGAATACTGTCGAATCTCATTGTAAAATAAAGATTGGAGTTTGTTATGATAAAAATAAAGAACTGTTGAACCTTAAAATGTCACACACAAAAAGTGTAGTTAAAAGTATTATAATAGTTTTACCTTTTTTATCGGATTTCTTTTTCTTTGGCGATTCTTCTACGACTGGTTCTGTTCCCGCCACTTTGGGTGCCTCTTCTGTCTCTCCAGTTTTGGGTGGAGGCACTTCGTCGGGTTTGTCTTTTTTTACTTCAGGTTTGAGTTTCTCCTTCTCCAACTTATCTTTCTCCTCCTTCAGTCTTTTATCGTCGAGCTCCTTCCCCATAATATCAACAAACTCCCTGAACGGCTTCACCGAAGGCTTCTCGTACACGTACGGAACAATGAAGGAGGGCGCTTCCACCACAAACATGTCGTCGGTGAGTGAGGGAAGGATGGGGGTGGGCATGGTGGTGGCGGTGCTGACGGTGATGGTGCTGCTCTTCGTGGCCACGGGGGTGACGGTTGTGCCACGGGCGGCGATGCTCTGATATAACGAGGCCGTGCTGGCGTCAATGGGCAGAACTGGGTACGTCCCCTTGGTCAGCTGGGCGGCACTCTTCCCTGCCACCGACGAGTTGGTGTCAATAATTACTACCGTGGGCTCTTTCTTATCTCCGGTCTCCTTGTCAGAGGCCTTACTCTTGGCCAGACCAGCCAGATCCTTGGTGTCATTGACAATAATAGCATTCTCCGCTTCCTTCATTCCCGCTACCCCCTGTCTTCCCATTTCTTTGGCATTGGTCATAATCTCCCTGGTGATATCCATTAGCTTATGCCTCATCCCGGGGTACATGTCAATGACCGCCCTGGCTTCTGTTGGGATACCGTCTACTATGTCATCATTGTCACTGACCTCATGAACATCCTCATCTGACTTCATCTTGTTCCTTTTGTTCCGCTCGTCCTTCTCGTGGTTGGACGTATCATCCACCAGCAAAACTTCCCCAGTTTCCCTGGGGTTGCTGTCTTTGGAGGAATCATCATCTATTGCTTCCGGCTCGGTGTCAGAATTGATGCTGACATGTTCATCGTTTGGTATTTCTCCGTCAGATCCATCCGAGCATTCTTCATCATCAGAAGAATCCTCGTCAGAATCCAGATCATCAGATTCCTAAAACATTTATAACTTTAATAATACTGTAAAAACAAACAATACACTCACAAACAAGGCGTCAAAACTATTGTTTATAGAAAATGCTGACTTGACGAATAGTCATAATTAATTGGTTTAACAGAAAGAAAACTTTTAACTCTAAAGAGGCTTTTGATCCCAGTGGGTAGAGCGCTCAAGCAATAGGGGCAGAGTTAAATAATCACAGCAGGTATCAACTTATTCAAAAAAAATATCAAATGCAAAACATTGTGTGTGCGAAACTTGTTTTGAAAGGAGAACAAGTTAGTTTGTACCACAATAAAGTAAAAAATTGTAAATGTAAATGAAAAAATCATTAGCCCAGCAGACAATACAAGTCTAATTATATATTTATATGAGAAATACCCCATTAATCATTTAGTTGAAGCATAATAAATACTAAACTTAATTGAGGGCTTATTTTAGGTTAGATAGATCCATTTATATGAGTCATTATAGTGTGACAGACCATGACTAAGAGGAATGATGAAATGCAAAAAATTCATAAACACAGATAACTGCAAGAAATATTTAAAATGATATTTTGAAAATGTAATAGGTTAAGATAACATACCCCTTCTCCCGGCTTAGACACCCTTCTCACATCGTCATCGGAGTCAGACTGGATCTCGTGGATGTGCTGCGCCCCCTCCCGCTCAGACTCTTCGCTGCTGGAGTCTAAGTCTGCGTCTCCCTTGGGGTTGCCTCCGGATTCAGCCGAGTGGCTGTTGGTGCAGTTGTTCTGCGAGGTGGCCCCCCGAGTGCCGGCAGGATTGTTGCCGCTCATACTGTCACAACTGTCCACATTGGTGGTGCTGTCCACCTCCACCTTGTTGTCCAGAGCGTTGCCGTTTCCCCCCGGCGTCTCGATGCCCTTGGGGTCTGACGGGACCGTTCTTTTCGTCGGAAGGCCACTGCCCTCGGGGTCTCCGTGTCCTCTCTTCCGGGACCTGTTGGACGAGAGAGCCCCGACGGCATTGAGTAGGTTATTGCTATTAGATTTACTATTGGAATTGTCCGCACTGTCGACTACAACACTGTTTCCACTCGAGTCACTCGCCTTGCTGCGGCTATTAGAATCCTCCGCCAGGCTTGACGCACTATTGCCACCACTTTTCTTATTGTTCTCGCGAGATCTCACGGTAGTTGCGATCACAACATTAATATCTATGTCTACACTATCTTCGTTCACAGAACTGACGGGAGCACCTAGAGTATTACTTTTACCACTTTGTTTGTCCGAAGACCCGGCACTTTCCCTTTTCTCCAAACCGCTTCCGTTCTGCTCCTGGACGTTGGATGCGGGCAGTTTGGTGCCGTTGGCCGGGCCGCCGCCAGGGTGGCCGACCGACTCCTCCCCGGGGCCGCTCTCGTCCTCTCCGCTGAGCTCCCCGTTGCTGTCGGCCCCCGTGTTGCTACCGTCGTCCTGGTTGCTGCTGTCCGAGTGGTCGTTGACCGCCATAGCTTCGCTGGCTGCGGCTCCTGCCGAGTTGTAGGCAGATTCCTGGGACGAGGCGTCCATACTCTCCTCCATGGCCCCGTTCATATCTCCGTTCATGGCTGGTGATCACAACCGGAACATCAAGACCTGGAATAACCAAATTCGTCTGTCAGTACATCTATGATAAATAATATGCAACACGAATAGGGGGACGCAATGTTAGGAAAGAGAGGGATCGCTTTAAGAATATTCAACATTTGAAGTTGCAGCTGAGTTACATGCAATACGATTCTGAATATTTTTCAAACCAGATACTGCGCGAGGATAGTACGCCACGTGTCGGAACGATTCCACCGCATATTTTGATACATTATGTTGTTAAAGTTTTGTAAATAAAGCAGTAATATAAGAAAATAATGAAGGAACACAGCAATTAAAACGAAATAAATAGCATCTACCGAGATCTTCTATTCACGTCTATGGAAAGTTCGAATCATTTAATATGAAACATTACATTTGTTAGTTTGTAATATAACCTAGAAATTACTAAAATAATAACCTTCGCTATCAACGTATTGTAGGTTAAATTGTTCGAAGACGAGAAGTTTCGAAAACCTTCCGATTTTTAAATCTAGGGCTTATAATAAATATTTCATAATTCAAAATGGCGTTTGGTGATTAGTTTAGGTTGTATGCTGCCAGAAACACGAAATAAAACTGTCGGAATACCGTTTCGGAACGGTTCCCCTTTCATTCATACACAGAACTTGTTTCGCGGCGGTGCCCCGATGTTTGGGCCAAATAAACTAAGAAAAAAAAGAAGACTGTTGTCGGCGGCATAGCGAACTCTTAACAATACATTTATCATTACAAATTTCCCGAAAAGGTGTCCATCCCGAGGTAAGTCGGCCAACTTGTCAGCCGCGGTCAGCCGGCGGAATATCGCCCGCTCACGGCGCCAACTTGAACAACACTTCGATTAAAATCTATCGCCGCATTCGATTCGAGGATTCGATTCAACTTTAAGGTTAGCAGCAGTCGGGCGGGCGATGCACGGGCGCCAAAGGTGCCGGCGTCACACCGTCGCGTGCAGCAGCATCTTATTCACTTCCCGCAACAGAGTTACGCACGGAACAGCTGCTTCGGCCTCTGCACGCGTACTCGGTCCAAACATCGGCGACATAATCGAGACGTAAATAAGACTGGCACGGTGGGTAAATGCAATCACCTGGACTAACGGCAGCCGGCGCTAGACGCGCGAGAGCATAATGTAAATGTAACACTGCTCGTCACCGGGCACTGGGCACTGCACTGAGTCGGGCACTGGCGGAGAGACGCGGGACAAAACTCGCAACACGGAACACGACGCGCTGCTCCCCGCCGCATGACTCGTGGTGGTCTAATGGCGGCTGCAGAGTGCGGCTCGGCCCGAGTCTATGGCGCGCAGCGGTCCGTCGTCTGCCTCCGCCGCGGCTCGCCCGGCCTTGCCTCGTCAAGGGACTAGGGGGGTCCTTCGCAATACGCTGCACATGGTCAAACGTGCGTCTACCGTTCTTCAATCGAACCACACGCAAAATGCTCGAGAGAACGTACTACCTCGCAAAGGGTTAGATTTGAGCGCGAAATTTAGTATTAAAATAACCTAAAAAAACAAGTCGATTGATGGCGATCGTAATTTATCGTCGAATTTACCCCTGTAAAAACAATATTTTTGCACCGCAAGCAGTGGGTACATGAAATGTCGAGTCAACCTTTAGTAATATAATATAATATACGTGTAATGTATTGGTAGCGCGGCCATGTGAGCATGTAGCATGTAGCAAAGTAGGTAGGTAGGTAGATATACGTATTCTACTAAATCGGGAAAATAACGTAGATTACGCTTCTCCAACTGTCGGCTCATGTATATGGAGGTAGGTAGCGACTATATGTGTATTGTAATCGCGACGATTATGACGTAGTTTAATAATCGACCTAATGACGGCGAGGAAACTTAAAATTAAAAAATGTCTTTTAGTCATAAATGATGAGAAGCGAAGCGGCAGATGTTCGCTAGGTAGAAGTTTGACATTCTTGGCACTCGGGGTCCTGCCAGCTCACACCCCCTACGGCGGAATGGAATCGCCCGAACTTCAGTTTGCCGACGTAGTCTCGCACACAACGGCTGGATTTTACCCAACGTTCGCCCGGCGTCGCCGTTCTCCGCAACGTTCGCGCGGCGCGCCCGACACCATCCGGCGATGGCGCTGGGCACCTCTTGGGACCGTCCGGGTCCAGTCGGCCAGGGGGTCTGGTCCTCATCAGCGGGGGCCCCCTGGCCGGCGGGTCCCCGTCGTCCTCCGGGGCTGCGGCCTGCCCCGGGAGCCCCGGCACCCTGGGTCCAGCGGCCAGCTTCCAGCCCCGCCTTCCGCCGAAGCGGGGTCGCTCCAGGCCGACACCCTCGCGCGATTGTGACCAGAGCCCTTGCGATAACCCTGTAGCGATGTCCAAGCTTCGCTAGAACCTGCCTGAGACGAGTGTTGCCACCTGTCTGAGTACACGTGCACGGGTTTCAGAATGAAAATACCAACCTTTGTATCCAGTACCTACCTATTGTGATAATCTATAATTATTAGATAGGTACCTACCTGTTTACATATTGCAACGCCTAGTCTGATTAAAGTACCTGCACAACTATGTGACCGGCGGGAGATGTGTTACTTTCATTTTATTTGCTTAGCAAATAAAGAATAATAAAAACATTTCGTCTTTATAGTATAAAGAATCATTCGTCAGAGAACGTAGCCATGAATATCTTAACTGAGTGTCTAAATTGAAACATACATCGCGAAAAGGTGGGTACCCACCTAAGCAGTACCCAGCGCTCATTACTTGGTACCCACTCGGGTCAGATCCCACGCGAGTACCCGGGGGTACCGCGCTACCTGCCGTATTGCCTATTTCCTTACGCCGCAGCTCGAATAGCGTGACAATGTATTATCGAGGTACCGAGCAACTACCCCCAGTGGGCCTCGAGGAGGCTGCCAATGTACCACGCGTCCTACCAAAGTAAAAACTGACAAATCATCGCAAAATAAAATAAGCAGTTTTCCGTTCATAAACTACACATGCTACACTTGCTATTCAATTACAGCTGAACGCGTTCTATTCGCCCAGTATCGCCCTGCTGCGATGTGGGTACGTTAGGGGGGTGTGAACTCGGAGACTCCAGCGGGTAGCTGTCAGCCGGGGGGCAGAGGGGTTGGCGGCGCGAAACGCTGCAACGGATACCTACGCGGCGTCGATACGGCGTCATCGTAAATATCGGTCCTTACCCGACACCGAAAAAGATCTCGAGGAAATAAGGTCAAAAAAATGAATCATGTTGAACACCATCAAGAAAGGGACTCATTTTTTATTTTTAAATAAGTTAATACCGCAAGAGTTTCAACTGCTCCCGACCGTCTAGAGCCAGTGAGACTGGCATCCCCTATCGAGGTATATTGTGAGGCTGAAGATAGTGGGAAAAGAAAGGAGATGGCAAAGAGGAAGGTCGAGAAGTACCTGGCTATTCAGATCTGGTCACCAAACACGGCTAAAGCCATTTCAAACAACGTTTCGATTCTGAATGGTGGTCTTCCACCAGGGCGATACTGACAGTATCTACCACCGTGGAACGTGCCGCAAATCTGCTATATATAATTTTATATTAATTAAATGTGTTATGACACATATAAATTATTGAAAATGTAAGTGTATATGAAATACTTAGGAGTTATATTGAATGCAAAACTAACCTTTAACAAATATGCTGAGTACACACAGAAGAAAATTGGGAAGAAATTTCTTTTTTTGGGAAGAATTCGGCATAAAATTTCCAGAAAAACAGCAATTACCATATACAACTCCATTATTGCTCCACATTTTTATTACTGTTCAACGATTCTTTTCTTGTGTAACGACAAAGAACAAAACAGGTTTCAAATTCTCCAAAATAGAGCAATGAGAATTATACTTGGGCGAAATAGATACTCAAAAGTAGCTAAAATGTCAGAGGAACTAAATTGGCTGACAGTTAAACAGATGCTGCCATTGAACACATTGATGTTTATACATAAAATGAAGAACAACTTGTTACCAGAGTATTTTTCTGACAAAATTATCAACAATGTTGATATTCACAAGTATAATACAAAGGCATGCAAAGAAATTAGACTACCAGAAAAGAATAAAGCCAACACCCAAAACAGCTTACAATATAAAGGAATGAAATCGTAGAATGCGCTGCCGGAAACCATCAAAATTATGCCTTTCGATAAATTTAAAAAAGCCTGTAAAAATTATTTAAAATGCATGTAAATCAAAATAATAAGTAGTGTTTAAGTTGAAATATTATTAGTCAAAAAGAAAATGAAATAATTAGATACTTGTAAACTTAAATGTACAAAGTAACTAATATAAAATAAAAATAAATGAATCGAACGCCGGGCTTGAACCCGCGACCTCTGGATTCGTAGTCGAGCGTCTTACCACTCGACTACGGAGGCCGTCAAACGCATTCATATTCAGCATGCTGTTGACACTGAGAACTCAGTTGTAACGTATTTATTTATTTATTATTTTAATTAACCATACATTTTTTATTGGTTGGTATATTACCCATCCCACTAGGCATAAGCCTGTGTTGGGATGGCAATTTGAAAAAGTGTTTTTTTAGCTACATAGTAACATGTTAATATCGAAAATATATTACATACATAATAAAAATAATATAAGTAAATGACAAATTTGAAGATATAGAATCTACATAATAAGAACTATATGTATGTATGTATGTAATGTATGTCTCTTTTACCTGCGTAGTTATATAAGCGAATAACACTCCCCAACGTTGAATAGTAATGAGAATTGACATTATTTTCAACGGCGCCATGTTTACCAAGAGCGCTTTCCGAAAGAGCGAAGACATTTTTCACTCACTATTTTGTATGAAGTTGGACTGCGGTATCCCCACTCGGGGTTAGTTGTAAGGCTGAAAGGGGTGGGGGGGAAGAGAAGGTGACGGGAGAGGGAGGTCGGGAAGTACCCGGCTAATCAGATCTGGTCTCCGAACACGATTGAAACCGTTTCAGGCAACGTTTCGATTCTGAATGGTGGTCTGAGACAATCTACCACTCTACCGTTACTGAAAAACTAATGCTTGCTATTTTTCGCCAAATAAGTAGGATATTTCACAAATCACTTCTTTAACATTATGAATGTACTGTATGACAAATTCAAAAAGCTCATTCTTCTAATTTCGCTCCCATGCCCTAAAAAAAAAAAAAAAAATTAAAATAATAATAATAATAAATAAAATAATAATTAAAATAATAATCATAATTTTAAGTTAAAAATTGTGTCTATCTGATGGGACCTGCCAGGTAAGTATGTTCCTGTATATTTTCTTATCTAAACTAGGAATTAATATGTAATGATAGAAAGTAAGATCTGTACAGCGCCCTTGAGGTGATTTTTCACAAAAACGGCGCTATACAAATCGTCCAAATATTATTATTATTATTATATATCGTATTGTAGAAATTTTGAACAGTGCCAAGGAATATATCTCCCTCTTCCTGCGTCAACTGTGGTTAGAGGTGCATCAATGAGGAACTAATCTTTTCTACCCGGTGAGCGGTGTGCGGACTGCCTTTTGCTACTGTAAGTCTTCTTTTTTTTGTACATGTTTAAATACAAGAACTGATATACTTTATTTTAAATTTTCTCTCATGCCCTAAAAATACAATAAAATAATAATAAAGAAATAAAATATATATATATGTAAGAATCAGATAAATTTTAAGTTGACACAATCACCATATTATGATATGTCCTGCCAGAAGTGACCTGCCAGGTAAGTATGTTGCTATATATTTATATAAACTAAGAATTAATATTAAGTAGAAATTAAGATTTGTACAGCGCCCTTGAGGTGATTTTTCACAAAAACGGCGCTATACAAATTATCCAAATATTATTATTATTACTTTAAGTGAAATTTTGTAGACTGTGTTTTTTGCAATCTTTTCTTTGATTTCTGACGATGAAATAAAGCCGAATGAGATTTTTCGACACATTTAAAATTACAGTACTTGGTAGCTAATCATAACGGATAAGATCAAGAAAGGCACAAGTCGGTTCCAGAAACGAATAAACGAACGGTAGTTACTTTAAGTATCGAAATGTTGCTTGAAATGGCTTAAGTCGTGTTTAATGAATAGATCTGAATAGCCAGGTACTTCTTAACCTTCCTCTTCTCCACAACACAATATTGGTTCATTCACATTGATACATAATCTCACACATACTCTTCCGTTATTCTGACTCCCTGATTTCTTCTACCATTTCCTGTCGCTTCATATATTCTCCTTAAACTCCTAAACCGTCTAATCAACGCTTTTTTCTTAATCCTGTTCATCACCCTTACATTATTTCCGGATATTCACATTTTAAACACGGCCATTCGTGGTTTAATCACAAAAATAAATACAACGAATGAATCACAAAGATTTGTATTTTCATTGTTACAACCCAGAACCAACCCCACCGGAATAAACAGTACAACCCCCCTCCCCTACTGATTGGTTGTTACAACACTGACATGTGCCTAGTCTGACGGTTGCTTAAAGTGACAATATATGGAGAGAGAGAGCTAATTCTTTTTACCCAACCTATACAGATTTGGGATAAATCACTTACTCTGGGTTTTTACGTCGTGCACATGAGAAAGAAAGAGACAACAAATTTTCCCTAATAATCACACCGCTTTAAATAAAAATAATAATAAAAAAGTTTTATTCCGGAAGGTATGCAAGAGTAGTGCAATGCAATACCTTCCATAATTGATATCAATACATTGTAATAATAATAGTAAAAAAATAAAAAATGAACAGAAATTCATAAGAAATAAATGAAAAAATAAATTTAAAAAAATATAATAATAATAATAATGATAATAAAAAATTAAAGAATATAGGTAAGATAATATTAATGGAGTATATTAGGCCGCTTTGAAGTATTGTTAGAATGTTCTTCGTGTCCCCCGTTATGATACGCGAAATAAATTGACATAACTCAACGGAAAATTTTTGACACGCGAATAACAAAAACATGATGTCGTTAGGTTCTCCGCTGGCAGCCTGCAAAGTTATCATAGTCAAGTTGCGACTATTTGCTAAAAAAAACTGATAACTAAATGGGCAAACTATGCCCTTAACTCTTCTGTACACAGACTCCGCAGCCTTGGAAATAAGTATTGTTGTGTACACATTTCCAACAATAAATTAGATACGAGAAAAAATATGTGCATATTATCGCCGGAAAGGCAAAAGGGCTAACGAGCCATTTTAGGAAGTTAACACCAGAGCAATTTAAAGTTTTTTTTTTTTACAATAAAATTCACAAGTCTTCAGTACCTGGTTAAATGTTGAAAAAAAAGTTAACTCAATGTTCTCACTGAGTTGCCTGAGGCGACGAAAACTTTTTAAAGTTCCAAACTTGTGTCGCTTGAGTCGAGCCTTCTCCCAAATGGTAAATATATTTTAGATGGTTGAAGGGCCACAAAAGTAATTAAAATCAAATGAGTCTGGGCATTCGATGCATGACTCTTAAGCCCCTTTGCCTTTCCAGCGAAGACATGTTGAGTAAGATATTATATATATATATATATATATATATATATATATATATATATATATATATATATATATATATATATATATATATTTTAGTGCCACAAAAGAGTCGCAACTGCTCCCAACCGTTTAGAACCAGTGAGACTATGGCATTCCCAATTGGGGTATATTATGAGGCTGAAGGTAATGGGGAGGGGAAGGGTATGGGGAAGAGGAAGGTTGGGAAGCACCCAGCTATTCATATCTGGTCACCAAACACGGTTTAAATAGTTTCAAGCGACGTTTCGATTCTGAATGGTGGTCTTTCACCAGGGCGATACTTAGAGCATCTACCACTTCCGACGTGCACAAATATACATTATATTATTTGATATGAATTAAATGTGTTATGACACATATAAATTACATAAAAGTTTTTGGCGCACGCCGGGTTTGAACCCGCGACCTTTGGATTTGTAGTCGAGCGTCTTACCACTCGTCCGTGGAGGCTGTCATATTACTCAGATGGCTGCCGCGATGATGAGTGCAAGCCTGACTGAAACGTTGGTCCGATAGGGGAGAGGAAGCACTACACAGTTTTTTACCCCAAAAGTCATTCCATATTCGAAATAAGCGTTTTTTTATTAAGATGGGTAGTTTTAGTGGAATACAACCCTATTGCTATATATATTATGAATTATTTAGAACCGACTAGCAATAAGACGCGAGGCATTCATCTGATGTTAATCAAAATTTAATCATGTTTGCGTCTGAGGTTATCGCGCAGATAAAATTAATTTAATCGAGAGGTCGCCGAACCGCTCATTGGATGTTGATCTATGGCACTTCACTGCCAACAATCAATAACAAGGCTCAAACAATGACAACTCTGAGGGTGTCGGAGTTCTATCCGCTCCGGATACGTTTACAATAGAAATAAAAAAAAAAGCTTAGGTTAGGGTGTCCCTCGGAGCAAGAATATATTTAAAGAGAGAGCTAAATATTTTTTACCCAACTTTCAATCACTTTCTCCTGGTTTTTACGTCGTATACCGTGAGAGAGAAAGAGACAAGAAAAGTCTTCACATAATATTGCAGCACTTCTAAGTATGTAAGAATGTTCTCCGTCCGCGCTAACTTCACATCATCGAGTCGCATAAATTACGTCAGCGGATTTGAGGTTATTTCCTATATTTGTGTTGATTAAAAAACTTGCAGTGGTTGTACAAATAAATGAAACATGGTGGTGATATTATGCGCTATGCGAGAATGTTCAAATAAGACCAAACAAAGATTATAAAACATCACTTTTCAGAGGTATTTCAACAGTTTTTTTTTTAAATATTTTTGACCGATCTTTTGAATTTTCTCATTTTTAATGATATAAAGACATAAGGTAAACAAAAAGCTTCCATTATTATTTAGGCAAATCTTCTATTATTAGTGTTTGTGTGATATTTTGACTTAATAAATCATTTTAATGGTGTATTGATATTGTTTTATTTAATGTGTTCAAATATGTTTATTAAAAATGCCCGAAATCCTTTAATATATCGTTGTCTCTTTCCATCGAGTCAGTATAAATTCAACCGACCTGACTACACTGCTTCGCAAAGGGACCTCTCCATATATTCTTACCCCAAGCCTTAGCCTATCTACTAAGATTTAATGAGCCTTTATGAAATGAGCGACAGTTTGAATGTACATATTTTTAGATGGGTGAACTTCCAATCAATTTTACTTTTATCTATTCATCATACAGGTGTAATATACATCTGTTATTGCATATTATGTCTTTGTAACTTACCGCCACCCGCCTAGGCACGTGTCCGTGTTGTGGTGGACGGTTTTTCATTGAGTGCAATAAAAATAATCATAAAAAATGAATCAATAAAACAAAAAAAGAATTAAAAAAAAATAATAATAATAATTATCATAAACGTAGACATACCTATATAAAACAAAAATAACAATGGCAAAATAGTCGATGAGATACCTTGATAGATAACAATCCTAGACGCACTCCGAGATTAAACAAAGATAGACACGCAGAACTTATATACAGGTAGGTGAGAAATACAAATAGATCATAAAAAATAATTTAGATACGGGAAATTAAAATTAAAAAAACGCAATTGTAAGCTTTTTTCAAGATTTTTAAGTTTCACCCTGATGACGCTCAAGCTAAGCGAAACCGGTCGGTTATAAAAATTAAAATAATATCCGTGGTATGTGGTTATTTTTTAATTTCTTTAAAAATGTTTTATATCAGGATCCCCACCGATTTCAGAAAACTAACCATGCTGCTGCGCAGGTGACAATTTACCTCACGTGGGAAAAGTTTCAAAGCATGCATATAACACGTGCAAAGGCTACGCACTAAATTCGTATCGATCTAAGGGCGCAGATTTATTAAATCCCCAAATACGAAATAAATATTTCAAGAGAGCCAAAAATAACAAAAAAATGGGCACAAATAATCGTATATCAAGACGTATATATGACTATCATATTATATGCAATCATCAAACAAAAACTATATATATATTCGACGATGCACATCAAATATGGGCTATGTGACGTTTCGTACATTCTGTGATAATCGATAAAAACTGTTTTAAAAAATAACTAAACGGAAAATAATACTTCTGTTTATGTACAAAGTAGGAAAAGAATATTGCATTCAATAAAAGAATACATTTATGGAAAATTTTAATTATTTTAAACCAAAAAAATCGCATTTTATTGAGATTTTTGCACATAGCTCATATTCTATGCACAGTTTCATCACATGGCCCATATTTTACACTAGCTCTCACAATATTTCATTCATTTTATTTTTTAATTCTGTCCATTAGACACTAGTCTAGTAATAGTAAGATAGGATTATATTATCACTAAATATATGTGAATGTTTTATACATACCGTGGCAGTGAAATTTTGTAGCGATATGCAGAGGATGTGGCATTTTTTAGTACGTTAATTTTATACTGTTTTGGCAAATGTTTATTTGAATGATACTTTTTTTTTCAACATTCCCAAGTATTAACACTAATCTTTGAGTCGTCACAATACCCAGACTTGCAGCACCCACATTTATAAAGATTATTTTTTTTTATTTTTATATTATGAATAGGCCGATCAATTACTTAATTATTTTATTAGTAATTGGCGCTGCAGCGGTAATTAAACGCGCAACCTTTATTTAAATTTCTAATCATTCAAACATGAAACGAACAAATAATAATAAATATAAATAATAACAACATAACAACGTTCCCTTATACAATATTGACATTATTAATTGGAACAAAATTGGTAATTGGTGTGAACATCTTGTTCCTATAGACTTTGACGACTTCAATTGGCTTTGTTCATATTTACCGCAATACTTTTTATACCCGACATACCCTTTCCGCAAGATTCTCCGTTTCTGTTTTTTTTTTGATTTTCCGAACAACTGAAATATCAGAATTCATTGGTAAAGAAACATCCATATCAATTTGTGGGATTCACTATTACAGTGATATCTTTGTTTGGTGTAGGGCCAATGTTTAGCGATAGGTTTGGAACAAATTTTCCCGTCATAGGACATGGTCATACATTTGATTCTCTGTTTCTACATCTCCAACATCCACAACCACTGATACAGAACTACGCATCGTACTTAAATGTACAATCTCTCCCCTGCGATTTCGATACATTCTCGAACAAAATCAAAATTGAAAACATAATTCAATAATTTTCGTGCTGTTTTCATTGCAGTAATACAAATTTGGATTCACTTGAAACTTGTTTGAATTTGTCAGCGAACAACAGTGTTAATTTGTCTTGGTTATCGTCAAAGAAATCCTTTCCTGGAAAAGAAAATTTACAAAATGAAATATAACTTACAAAGTACACAAAACTATAACAGTAATAAAGTAAAATATTGTTAAAAGTTAAAATAAATACTTACAGATTTCAGAGCCAAATGATGTGTAATTTTTGGTTGAAAGTGATGTGTTTCTTCCTTTTTTGGAGTTAAATTTTAGTATTAAACCTTTCTTCAAACATAAAAAATACATTAACTTCAATAGGTTTCCACAAAGTGCAGATATGTGAGGCTAATCACAACATTAAACTCAAATTACGACCGTTCAAAGGGCAGCCATTTTTCATAAATTCTCAATTAATTTTTTGTCAATATTCTTAAGAAAATAGATAAAATTTATTAGATAAAACATAATCACTTACCGGTACTTTACAAACCAAATGGTCACGTGCTATTAGGTGGAATTTCTATATTTAAAACTCCAAAAACAGTTACCGCGTGTATAAGGCGGAACAAGTTGAGAACTGTCTGCTGTAGAATATGGGCTATGTGTAGCGTTGGGAAAAACTTCAATGTTTTGTGAATGCTTCACGAATTGTTAGTTCTTTAAAATGAACCCTTCGAAGTGAACCCTTCAATTGAAGTCGAACTCGCGAAAGAAGAGATTTGGATTTATCCGCCTGTTTGTTCAATTCTTTTTGGAACCGGTTCCTCGCCCGAAAAAGCACGTACTAGTCGGTAGAGTTTGGAAAGTAAAAAGAACTGGAAGCGGTTCCTTGCCAAATTACATAGTACTAGTCGGTAGAGTTTTGAAAACCAAAAGAACTGGAACTGGTTCCTCGCCAAAGAAAAGCACGTACTGGTCGGTAGCTCTTTGGGACTGGAAAGCACTGGAACCGGTTCCTCGTCGAAAATACACATGCTAGTCGGTAGAGTTTAAAAACTGAAAAGTACTAGTCGGTAGACATTTCAAAACGAAAGGAACTGGAACTGGTTCCTTCATTTTGAAATGTCAATGCCTTCACAACGGTACTGCTTCAAATTGAAGTACTTCTTTCAATGGAATAAAGTTAATCAAGTGAATGAAAGCTAAAATAAACTGCCAACTTCAATTAAAGTGTTGGTTCAGTAAAATGAAGTTATTGACACGAAGTTAATGAAATAAATGAAGGCTAAAATGAACTACCACCTTCAATTGAGATATTTGTTCAATGAAATGAAATTATTAAAATGAATGAACGCTATAATGAACTACCGACTTCAATTGAAGTATTTGTTCAATGAACAATGAATGAAGTGCGAACTGTTGCCAAAAGAAGTAGTTCTTTGAAGCAGTTCTTTCAAAGCGGTCACAACGCTAGCTATGTGACACAGGCGCGGTATTAAATATGGGCTATGTACGCAGTACGATCACATAGCCCATATTTAAATGTCTCTTTTTGGCTGTTGGCACATGGTTCGTTTTCTATCTCCTGATCTATTTGTTATTATCACATGGTTCTTATTTCTGAAGGTGGAGAAAAAAAAAGAAATAAAACTGTATATTTAACTCATTTTCGTAAAAACCGTCACATAGCCCATATTTGATGTGCAACGACGATATATTATTATAGATGAATATATATTTTTTTAAATCGACTTTTAAGTTTTGCAAGAGATTAAATAATTAGCTTATACAATTACGAGTTACACGGACACGGGACGAAAAATGTAAAAATAACTAGATTTCCAACAAGGAAAAAAAATAGGCACAAAATCTCACGTGTACCGACCGGGTCCTCTAACTTTACAATGAAAATCGTTTTAACATAAATTATAACATCCTTGGAGTAACAATATATGGAGAGAGAGCTAATTATTTTTATTCAACCTATACAAACTTAGGATAAATCACTTTCTCCGGGTTTTTACGTCGTACACCATGAGAAAGAAAGAGACAACAAATTTTCCCAAATTATCACACCGCTTTAAAGTATTGTAAGAGTGTTCTTCGTGTCCCGCGTCTTCGTTGACTCCGCCTACACGTTTTGATATTCGACATAAATTGATATAACTCAACGGGTTTTTAGGTTATACGCTATATTTTTGTTTATAACAATACTGTGAAAATGTGTTTATACGAATAAACAAAAACATTATGTCGAAATGTGCTATGAATGGATGTATAATACCCTAGCCCAAATCCTAGCCACGCCCAGGTCTAGCCGAGTCCGGCAAAGGTCATCAAAACTGACTACAGCAGCGCTCTCTCTTGTATATTATTGCTCTAAGATATCAACTGTGTTTAGGTGAAAGGCGTTATTTCACTTTTTTGCAAGGAAACTTAGGCCTTAGTGATAACATAACGGTCATGCCGTTATGCTCGACACCTGATCATGATTTGATCAAATGCTGAAACGGGCCGAGAAACGGCGGTTACCGAGGGTCATTATTTAAAGTGGTAGCGGTAAGAAAATCATAATGCCCGTAATCATCGATTTGCGACAGTGTAAAACGTGACAGTGGTTCAAACCACTAGGGCTAAGTTTGCTTGCAAAAAATGTGGAATAACGACTTTGACATAGACAAAGTCGATATATCGTCGCCGGAAAGGCAAAAAGGCTGTAGCGCAATTTTGGGAAGTTAGTATTTTAGGAAGCTAGAGTACTTAAAAGTTATTTTTTGTTTTACAATTAAATTCATAAGTCGTCAGTACCTGGTCAGCTTTTGAAAAAAAAAGTTAACTCACTGCTCTCACTGAACTATCTCAAGCGATAAAAAGCTTAAAAAATGACCCAAACTTGTGTCGCTTGAGTCAAGCCTTCTCTCAAGCGGTAAATATATTTTAGATGGCCGAAGGGCCACACCATTCTTCAGAATCAATCGAGGATTCGATGCAGAAAGAAAAAAAAAACTGCATGTTTAACCCATTTTTGAGTGTCGCTTAAGCCCTCTTGCCTCTTTAGCAACGATATTAATACATAAGTGTTTAAGTTTGTATATTTATTTATTTTGCATAAACAGTTTTATACCAATTAGAATGCAAAAGTGATAAAAAGAACACAACAATAGTAACCATAATTATACAATTATAATAGTACATAATAAAGTTAAAACTGAATACGTTCTTGCTTAAACTTGTCTAGTTCTTGCTTAAACTTGTAGCACTCGTGAAAAATATCCAAATTTCCTGCGAGGCAGTCAATCAACCTAGTTAGTCTTCCCAGGGGCATCACCATTAATAAGTTAGTTCTGCACCTTGGAAGAAACAGAAGCCTGTGTTGGCGGCCTCGCGTGAAATTATCAGGGACTTAAAATCCGATTTCCGCCAGGATGTCAGGTAATAATAATACACCGTTCAGGAGTTTATGAGCAAGAAGCAGCGACGCCACATCCCTCCTCGAACTAAGGCTGCAGACACCCAGCGTTCCCGAGATAAACGCTGTTGGAAACAGCCATGGGTAAAAACCAAACTTTCTCATGTAGAGGAAGCGTAAGAAAATCTTTTAATTTATATGAGAACTAGTCATTATATTGCCGGTAGGCGAGTCCACGTATGTACAGCATGTATCAATGTGCATGCAACACGTGTGCATTATTTTATTTTATACGTATAACATACCGATCTATAATGATACGGTGGGTGGCGAGCGCTGGGAGATACATCGTGCTAACACCTCGCCACTGCACTTGGCAGAACGTTAGGTCGGTGTTGGACCTACACGGCTTCAAGGTCACCACAATTCGGGACAAATTAATCTAAAGGTATCGCGGGTCCGCCGAGGTAAAAGAGGCGCGTCGTTTTTTGAAAAATTACCCGCAGTCAAATTAAATGAACTTGCCGAAACGTATAAAGCATTATAATTTTATTTTTTACCCACTCACTCAAGTATTAAGAGTAGGTACAACTGTGAACTTTTAAAATTTGTAACTAATGCTAATAATTTTTTATAAACTTTTAATAGTGAATACCGCACGAGAATCCCAACTGCTCCCAACCGTCTGGAGCCAGTGAGACTATGGCATCCCCAATCGGAGTATGTTGTGATGCTGAAGGTAGGGGGAAGGGGGAAAAGATGGGGTATAGGAAGGTTGGCAAATACCTGGCTATTCAGATCTGGTCACCAAACACGGCTAAAGCCATTTCAAGCAATGTTTAGATTCTGAATGGGTGAGTCTTTCACCAGGGCGATACTAGTATCTACCACTCTGGAATGTGCCAATTTAATTTATTATTTTTTTTTTTTTTTGGGAAGTCGAGTTGCATTCCGTCATTTTTCACGGGTAACAAACAACTAGTAAGGATATAATAAGTTATTGTGAGACCACAGATTTTATTTTGATTTTTATGACCGACCGGTTTTGCTTAGCCTTAGTATCATCAGGGTACAAAATCATAATACAAAGTGATTGCTTTCTGCGAAAATATAGTAAAAAAATTGAACGAGTTAAAGTTCGAAAAACAAAAATCATTTTTGTAGTTCTGTTAGGTTAGGTTATTATTTGAAAGCTCCATAGCTTACGATGGAAATCGTGTTATTAAATTGAAATGGTGTGTAAATCATTTCTCATATTTCCTAATTTAACCTGACTATTTGAAGGTTTTTGCTTCAACGCACGGAACTTATACTTTATAGTTAAAATGAGGCTTATTTCGCAGATGTTTTATTTATGGAGGTTTTACTGTTTTTTTAATATATATCCATAATTAATCAACTGGAAAAGTAACCGGTAACTTATAATGAACAGGAAATGCTGGAAGCCCGACCTAGGGGCGATGGAAAAGCCATGGTTAGAGTAGAAAGTCAACCCATCTTGTAAAAACCTGTTTAATGTACCGTTTGTTTATAAACAGGAAATGCACGAAGCCCGAACTGACTGATGGAAAAGCCATGGTTAGAGTCATCCCGAGTATCCATCTCAATTCAGGGCAAATCGTGAAGGCTTAAGGGAGTGCGGAGGGCACCTGGCCATTCAGATCTGGTCAATAAAAACGACTAATGGCATTTCAGGCAAAGTTTAGATTCTGAATGGTGGTCTTTCAACAGGGCGATGGTGAGAGTACCTACCGTTATTATCTGTGACCCTTACGGAAGCCATTTTATTCAAGATGGTTCGACCGAGATCTTGAATAAATAATACAGTATACAACAATACGTTGGATAACGCAGTGAAGTCTGCCAAATCTCCGTGAGAATATGCAGATAGGGTAAGGCACGTGTCCAATACACGGTCCTCTTTCGCTAATCACCGAAGAGATAACGCGATAGAGGTGTCCCGTGGGCGAGTATGTGCGCCAAAAGTTAGCTCAATTTTCCCTTACTTTTAGTGAATGAGATCAACACATTTTCAAAGATGAACTTTTTATCTCGGATAGAAAATCAATTTCTAAAAATCTATGTTCATTGGTGATATGTTTTTGTCTTAAAAATCGGAGACGAGTGGAGAAATGTGTCGGGTTACCACCCAGACCTTGAGGCTTCAATCCTCTCCAAGTAAAGTTTCCCTTCATTGCACAAGTAATATTTTCTGCTAATAATTATGGCAGTAAGAGGAATTCAAATATGGTCAGGTTATTCGTAGATAATCCGGGAACGAGTCTTCCTTAAAAACAAAAACAAAGAAAGAAAGAAAAAATAATGAAAAAAAAACGAAAGAAAGAAAAAAGGAACGAAATAAAAAAAAGAAAAACGAAAGAAAGAAAGAAAGAAGAACGAAAGAAAGAAAAAAGAACGAATGAAAGAAAAAATAAAACGAAATAAAGATAAAATAACGAAAAAAGAAAAAAAGAACAAAAGAAAGAAAAAAAGAACGAAAGAAAGAAAAAAGAACAAAAGAAAGAAAGAAAGAAGAACGAAAGAAAGAAAAAAGAACGAAAGAAAGAAAAAAAGAACGAAAGAAAGAAAAAATAACGAAAAAATAACGAAAAAATAACGAAAAGAACAAAAGAAAAAATGACAAATAAAGAAAGAAAAAAATAACCAAATAAAGAAAGAAAGAAAGAAAGAAAGAAAAAAATAAGATAAAAAAAAGAAGAAGAAAAATCTCACTTCTAGGGATTTTCTGTTCAGTGGTCCTAGAGCAAGGCCCCGACTCCTTCGACAACCATCATAGCAACATCTAACGCATAAGTTTGGCTGTGCGCGAAACCACTCCGGGACCTTTCTAACGTTCCCTCTCGGTTCGCCGTCGCGGCCCAAGGTTGTTTGGAAGCGATTATTACTCGTTAGACGCTGTTCGGCGCTGGCCAGGCAGGTACCTCGCCTACCTGTGCTGCGCTATTCACCGGGAAGGTGTGTCATACATAGACGAACCCCTTCCACGCCTTCCTAATAAACCTGTAGCGTCAGTTAGTCATATCAAAAGGGCAATTGCAATTGCCTGCGCGCACTTCAGGTGAAATATCACAAAACTGCGCTATATAAATTCAATGTTATTATTATAAATTACAACTTTTATTGTAGATTTCATCAATTTCTACAAACTTCTCTTTATTGGTAATGTGAAGGTCTAATGCTGACAGTGAGTGAGGTTACGATGAAGCTCTCAGCGGCAGACCACGGTGGAAATAATTGATATGATGGAAATTATTGCAATGATAGAAATTATTGCAATGATGGAAATTATTGATGTGTTTGAAATTGTTAATATGATGGAAATTATCGATATAATGATAATTATCGATATGGTGGAAATTATTGATATGATGAAAATTATTGGTATGGTGGAAGCGGTGAAAACTGTGGAAACGATATAATGTCAATCATGTCATCAAGTTTGTGGAAAAGCTATGGGAAATGAGGCAAAAGGAACGCCAAACATACAGGGCCAATTTTGTATAAACTATGATCGAAAGTAAATATCTCCATATTAATGGATGACTGAACGCAGTTGGCGCAAATAAAAAAAATGTGCAAAGAAGCGAAGCTAGCAGTCCATAATGGAGTACTTATACCAAACCTGATGTATGGCAGTGAGGCATGGAATTGGCAGAGGAAGGATGAAAGTAGACTGAATGGTATAGAAATGAGATCCCTGAGGCGTATGTATAGTGAAACCATGTACGACCGTGTTAAAAATGTGAATATCCAGAAATAATGTAAGGCCGATGTAAACGTAATAAGCATGATAAAGAAAGGGACGCTTAGACGGTTTTGGGCATGTAGAGCGGATGAAAGTAAATGGTGGAAGAAGTCGGAAACGCTCGATCAAGACATGGCACGTGAATCAAATGCTTGAGGCCGGTAATGTCAAGAGTCAAAATAAAAGAAGAGCATGTATGAGACGATGTATGAATGTGAATGAAACAAGGAGTATGTGACAAGAGAGTTGTGTGACAGTCCATCCTCTCTGTCTATCCCTGCGGGGAACGGCTTAATAGTGAGTTAGTTGGAAAATATCGATCTCCATGGTGTAGTGGTCAACACATTAAACATTCGTTCGGGGGTAGCGATTCCCGCCGCGCTCAAAAAAAGATTGACAGGGATTTATTTCTTTCAAATACGGATACCAAAATGGCTTACAGCTGTTATTAAAACATGGAAAGTTAAATAACTATAATAGGCCAACAATGAATGACCGGTTAGTAGCTAAGTGGACTACAAATCGGATTCCCACCCGGGCGTCTTGGGTTCAATTCCTCTGCTGGCCAAGTCCTCCATCATTGCACAAGCAACATTTCCCGCTTATTATGATGGCAGTAGGAGTTTTTTCAAATATTGTCAGGACATTCGTAACCGTTGCTGTGGAAATGAGACCCCTGAGACTCATGTGCGGTAAAACCATGTGTGGCCGTATTAAAAATGTGGATATCCGGAAAGAATGCAAGGCTGATGTGAGCGTAATGAATAGGATCTAGAAAGGGACGCTTAGATGGTTTGGGCATGTAGAGCGAACGAACGAAGAAAGGAGTGTGAAAATAACATATGATGCGAAAGTGAATGGAGGAAGAAGTCGAGGACGCCCGAGAAAGACATGGCACGATCGAGTAAATCAAATACTTGAATCGGGTCATGTGAAGAGTATGTATGAGACGATGTATGAATGAGAATGAAGCAAGGAGTGTGTGCCAAGACAGAGTAATATGGCGGTCCGTCCTCTCTGCCTACTCTGTCCTGATGGTAATTAGTTAGGAAATGTATCTCTCTTAAAAAAAAAACTGCGAAGAGTGGTAGACATTGACATTATCGCCCTGGTGAAAGACAACCACCGATCAGAATTGAAACGTTGTTTAAAATAGGTACCTCCCCGGGACACTGGATCCAGGCATTAAAGTTTAAGATTTTTGAAGTACGTGAACAAAAGTAGCTCAGTGGTAATATCTCCCTCCTTCACATAAACTACGCATGCAACAGAAAGAGAGGTCACAGCGAAGTTCTCAGAGGCAAGACCACATAGTGCGCGTTGACCTTTATCCTCCATAACGATTTTAAAAAAAGATACTATTATGTATTAATAAAGAAAAAATACAAAAAATTACACATTTTTTTTTTAATAATAAGACCGGACCGGTTTCAACCTGTTGCGGTCATCTTCAGACTGGTGCATTAATAATAAGAATAATACTTGGACGATTTGTATAGCGTCGTTTTTGTGAAAAATCACCTCAAGGGCGCTGTACAGATCTTACTTTCTATCATTACATATTAATTCCTAGTTTAGATAAGAAAATATACAGGAACATACTTACCTGGCAGGTCCCATCAGATAGACACAATTATTAACTTAAAATTATGATTATTATTTTTATTATTATTATTCTTATTATTATTATTTATTTATTTTTTCGATTTAGGGCATGGGAGCGAAATTAAAAGAATGGGCTTTCTGAATTTTATATATTCGTAAAAAGCATTTACTTTGTGGCTTGCCATATTTATAAATAAAACAAATAAACTTTGTTTATAACCACTTTATGATTTAATATCACGTCTACCGGTTTCGAAAGTACCTTTTCACCATTAGGACAATATTAAAATTTAATTTAATTTCAATATTGTCCTGATGATGATAGGGTACTTTTAAAACCGGTAAACGTGGTTATAAACAAAGTTTATGTGTGTTTATTCATTAATTTTATTATGTATTATAACTATCCTCTTTTCTGTAGTACGTTTATGATGCTATTAATAAATCATTAAGTAAAACAAAGAAACATTATATTATAATAAGTCTTCAAAAATACTTAAATATTAAACTTTGACACGAAGCACTCACTTTGGGGTTAAAGGCATAATTAAATTTGAAATAAAAGTAACTTTGTTTTGACACCACTTTATTAGACCAACCAGTTTCGGCTCTGCATGAAACTTCTTCAGGGTTGAACAAATATGTATTTCTGAAGAAGGTTCAGGTAGAGCCGAAACCGGTTGGTATATGTATCTAATAAAGTGGTGTCAAAAGAAAGTTACTTTTATTTAAAATTTACTTAAATATTATTTAAAGAACCTACATACAAAAACATGGACTTTTTAACTTTTTTTCTTTAAGGTTTGTAATTTATTTATTTATAAATTGACGGACTAAAGTCCACTTACAAAAAAGACATGTAAAACACGAAATGGAAAAAAGAGTAACAGAGAAGGAATGGCACATACATAATAATAAATGAAGCGATGACAAAAATAGGACAAAATAAACATAAGAGAGAACATTCAAGCCATGGTCTAGTCAAAGTTTTGGTAGAGTCGTAAAGAATGACAAAAATCATTTGGACTGCTACCAAAAATTTCAAGACCATGGCTTGAGTTAACAAGTCTTGACATTCTGGATATTGGAGAATTATACCCTTAATTAATATTGTGATGATTGAGGAACAGCAATTCATTGTTTCTGAGTCTACGGCAAGGCATGTTGAACTGGATAAGTTGCAACAGAGAAGGTGAAACAGAATGAAACAGAATATCCTAAATATTTTAATTACATAGCGCCGTTTTGGTTAAAATGAACGCGCTGCAATCATCATTATTTGGTTCAATACACGAAAATAAATTACATCCCTGCAACAATGGAAGAATAAAAATGTCAAAAGTAAGTAGTTGCCCAGATAAAAATTGCGCGTCATTTAAGGTTTAACTGATTTTAATTCTAAAGTATATTAATAATGGCGAGGCTCGTCATGCCTGCGTATCCTCCCCCCCCCAACCCCCCCCCGACGCGACGAGGGTTGCTGGGGGTAAGAAGCTCCCACCATCCCGGCCACTTGCTGTACATGGGGGCCGAGGGAGGGCTTTATAAAATGTAATGAAAAATACACATTTTGTAAAATTTTTGGAAGTAACTCATTAGTTTTGAAAATTACTAATTGATATTGAAATATAAATTTGTGATAAAAAAACCTTAATAACTGTTTATTGTCTATAATTGATGTTTATTTTTAAACTCTTCCCTATATTTTATTAATAGTTAATACCGCAAGAGTCTCAACTGCTCCCAAACGTCTGGAGCCAGTAAGACTGTGGCATCCCCAATAGGGGTATGTTGTGAGGCTGAAGGTATCGGGGAAGGGAAGGAGATGAGAAAGAGGAAGGTTGGTAAGTACCTAGCTATTCAAATCAGGTTACCAAACACGGTTTAAAGCTATTTCAAACAACTTTTCGATTCTGAATGGTGGTCTTTCAGCAGGGCGATACTTATAGTATCTACCACTCTGAAGCGTGCCGCAAATATACGAGTACTATGCTCAAGGTTTTTTTATCTAGCAAAGACCTTTTCCCTAAGAACTCACTAATGTAAACTTAAATTCAGTCAATTAAATACAACCATCAGATGGTGATAGTAGTAAGGCCTAATGAGCCGCAGTACTAGTTAGATAGACATTGTGAGGGGTATTTGAATAAGCCCCAGACAGTTAGCGTAAGATTACGAAAGAATCCATCAAATCAAAAAAAAAAAAAAAACGCAAATATACTATACATTATTTTTACATGATATAATGTGTTACGGCACATATAAATTATCAAGCACGCGACCTCTGGATTCGTAGTCGAGCGTCTTACCACTCGACAACGGAGGCCGTCATATGTTTTGTCAGGTGAGGCGCCCACGGGTGACTTTAGTCACGGCAACAGTTTTGTCACCGTCTCCAAATCTATCGGAGTGTATGGAGGTCCGCGCACGGAGCGACGTGACATTAGGGTGACATTTTAATTCCACTGGCCGGCGACTTTTGAGTGGTGAAACTGTCACCGTGTCCGTAGAGACCACTTTTGTATGGGCGCTCGCGCACGGGTGATAAACTTTCATTCGGCGACTCATCCGCCTGTTCGAAATCCACTGCCGGAATGAAAGGGTGACGGGTGACAGTCACTCACCGTGTGCGTGCTCGATCGGAAGACGGTGACAGTGACGAAACTGTTGCCGTGACAAAAGTAATAACTAATCCCGTCACGATTTGGTCAAAATTAATTGAAATACGAGTACTATTGGGAGAGAGAGCTAATTATTTTTGACCTAACCTATACCAATTTGGGATAAATCACTTTCTCCGGGTTCTTACGTCGTACACCACATGAGAGAGAAAGAGACAAGACAAGTTGTTACATACTATCGCACCACTTACTCCAAGGCTAATACCTACAAATTGACATATTTAATTTAAATTTGTAAAAATCATGACTACGCGTGTTTCGTCCGCCTACCCTTCATATATATAATACATACGCCTGGGTTCGCGCATAAAATTATGAAAACAGCCTGAAATACTCCCAGTTCGGCGGTGTTCCGGATAAAACCTCGCGCCGCCAACAAAATCGATGGGGAACAGGCACGGGGTCAAAAATTGGGCCGCGCCACAGCCGCGGGAAAGCGGACGATCCGCGACTTTTCTCCGCGCGTTTTACGCCTCCGTAACGGCGTCACCGGCAACTGGCGACCAGCGCTAGGAGCGAACACCTCCGCTTTCGTCATCGCCGAAACGCGGTTTCGTTCGTTCGGGTAAAAAAAACTTTGTCGATATTTTAAAATATGGCATTTTAAAGCGGGTCGATGGCCACAGCGCCGACTTCGGGCGGCGAGGTAAAAAGGCGTTTGGCGCAACGGCGACTCAAATGATCATCGGCTGTTGCGGTGAAAAAAATAAATTATTTCGTTGCGATGCAATGGGCAACAAACTGCAATGGAAGGCAGCAGGGGCGTGCCGTTGAAAGTAAGCGATTATTCGCATATTAGTATTTTTTTTTAATTACGAAACAAACACTTTTATCCGCTTATCATGCTAGCTAATAATATTTGGATGATTTGAAAAAAAAAAATCATATTAACGGCGCCAAAAGGTTATGTTTTTTTTAACAATATTTTTTTTATCAAACATAATGGTAGATAATACAAAAACAGAGATAGTAAATATGTAAAGTTTTATACTAATATAAAATTTAATTAATTGTAAAGATGTATCCTCATAAAAAAAACTGTGCTTGTGTAAATGGGGGGCGTAATGTATTTAGTTACTAAGAAACTGTTAATATATATATATATTTTTAATTGTATTATGAATTCTTTGAGATCATCAATCGATCTTATTTTTTCCGTATGTTTTACTAATGTAGTCAACAAAATTAAATGAAATCTTTAACTCACATATTTAATTAATATAAAATAATACTATTAAAATTCAAAACGTTGCGTGAAATGACTTAAGCCGTGTTTGGTGACCAGATCTAATAGCCAGGTACTTTTCAATCTTCCTCTTCCCCTCCCCACCACCGTTAGCCTCACAACATACTCCGATTGGGAATGCCATAGTCTCACTGGCTCTAGACGATTAGGGGGCAGTTGGGACTCTAGTTCGGTGTTCACTATAAAAAACCTTTGGCCGAGCAAGTCTGGAAAGCAAAAGCACATTTTTACGAAAAGCTTCTGCTGTTTTGTGCGCTTAGTGATGGGAAATAAACTTAATCGAATTTAACCGCACAAAAAGTATAAGGCTTTCATCTGATAGTATTAATACCGTAAGCCGTCTTCTGCCACGTTCGATGGAAAAATTGCTCATACATACAAAAGTTTGAAATTTTCTTCCGATTACAGTCCTTTACGATTTACTCACTATGTTCCTTTTGATGTGTGTCGTGACTAAAGCACACGGGAGCGGGTTTTTATCTGCTAGTCTTTAATAATATACGAATTTAGGTGCAACCAACATATTAATTCACTGTTACACTAATTGTTACTAATTATTAGTATTATAATGTTATTGTGTTTACGAGTATTTTATTTTTAAAAAGTTTGTTTCAACTCTATTCCGAATCGACTCTTTTTGAGTATAAATGTAATAATGCGTCATAAAACAATGATTTAAGTTTGTAAAAAAATTCAGCTTACATAATGAAGTACAAAACAAAGTGCAAAAAATTAAGTTAATAAACCGATATTTTCAAATTAAAAGTTATTCAATGTGAATCCTAGATCTCTGGACACAGGTGTCAATAATGTATGTATTTATGTTGTACCTTGTATAAAATTATTAATTTGCTTTTGTTTAACTTTTACTTAATTAATTATTATTTGTTGTTAAATGTGATTATAAAATAACCACTCATGTACCACTGATTCCTTGTAACCTCACCACACATAACGAAAACGAAACGAGTTACAAGAAACCTTTCAAAATGAATACAAGCTAATTCCCAAACCTACATGAACTAAGGTTGTTACGCAAAAAAAAAAAAAAACTATTGACAATTATTACTTTCTTGAAAATTGACCGCCCGCCCCTGACAGAGTATGCACCAAAGATCACAATAATATTGTATCGATTGTTTATTTTTTTTTTAAAAATGCATTTAAAAAGATTGGACTGTTGGCGCATGGCATAATTACTGTGACTGAAGGAACTAACGGTGAGCAATAATTAGTTGGTTCCACGTAGCACCTTCAATTTCGTTTCGTGACGTCATGCTTATTTTGTAACCGTGTCCCAAGTAACGGCACCACGTGGTGCGGTTAGAAACTGAACATTCGAAGGTATTACGTTAATGTTAATAATAATAATAATAATAACAGTGAACTTATATAGCGCAATTCTGTGATATTTCACCTCAAGTGCGCTTCATGCTAAACTAACTAACTAACTAACTAACCATCACGCCGTTTCCCCGCAGGGGTAGGCAGAGAGGACGGACCGCCATACAACTCTGTCTTGGCACACACTTCTTGCTTCATTTACATTCATACATCGTCTCATACATATTCTTCTGTTATTCTGACTCTTCACATGACCCGATTCAAGTATTTGATTTACTTGATCGTGCCATGTCTTTCTCGGGCGTCCTCGACTTCTTCTTCCATTCACTTTCGCATCATATATTCTTTTCACACTCCTTTCTTCGTTCATTCGCTCTACATGCCCAAACCATCTAAGCGTCCCTTTCTTAATCCTATCCATTACGCTCATATCAGCCTTGCATTCTTTCCGGATATCCACATTTGTAATACGGTCATACATGGTTTTACCGCACATCCGTCTCAAAGATCTCATTTCCACAGCATTCAGTCTACTTTCATCCTTCCTCTGCCAGTTCCATGCCTCACTACCATACATCAGGGTTGGTATAAGCACTCCATTGTGGACTGCTAGCTTCGCTTCTTTTGGACAATTCTTATTTGCCCCAACAGCGTTCAGTCCTCCATTAATGGAGTTTCCTGCATTCACCCTTCATTCAATATCCTTATCAGCCTTTCCGTCTCTTGTAAACATACTTCCTAAATACACAAACTCATCCACTTGCTCCAAGTATTCATCATTCACAACTATATTGCACGCTGTTCTCGTACTCTCTCTTTCAAACACCATCACTTTGGACTTACTTACATTCATCATCAACTCATTTTGCATACATACTTGGTTCATCCTAGACACGAGACACTGTAGATCTTCCATATTGTCAGCAATCAGCACCGCATCGTCCGCATACAATAGGCAACATACTTTCACATTGTTCATTTTCGCGCCCAAGCCCACGCCTTTCAATTCTTGCATACAATTATCCATGTACAAATTGAACAACCACGGTGACATTACATAGCCTTGTTTTACACCTTTTGTGATGTTAAACCACTTCGTAAAATCACTGTTCACTCTAACACATGCAACGCTTCCCTCGTACAAGGACGCGATTGCTTGTATAAGATTTGTGTTAACTCCATACATGGATAATACCTTCCACAATTTGTTCCTATCAACTCGATCATACGCCTTTTGCTAAATTAATTATGCTAATAAGATTAACTAACAAGGAGAAAATAATACATAATATGTATACAAATTAAAACTATCTAAAATCATGATCATGATGGGTATAACAGTGTATGTATACATCAACAGATTAAAAACTATTTACCAGGAGCTAAGGGTATAAAAATTCAGATGAAACATATGAATTTATATTAACACATTTGTCAAATCACAGAAAAGGAAATAAGATTGGGGACAGTTAATAAATAAACGATTCTAAAAATGCAAACAATGTAAATATAACAAGTAACAAAAGAAAATAAAAATATTTTATGACAATGAGTATATGGTTTTCAGTAGATAGTGAGGACATTGAGTTATAATGATAGAAGAAAGGAGAAAACCGAAACAAAGCAAATTAGGGACGTTTTTAAAGAAATTAAATTTTAAAAAGTTACTTTATTAGCTATTATCACTGAACAGACAATTCCTAGATGTGCGATCTACGCCGACTGGAAAGAAAACTGTATAATCGCCAGTTTACCTAATTTCTCTCGACTCCTAGGCCCCAGACACACCAAAGAAAATAGAAAGAAGTTCGGAGTTTGATCAATAATTTCAGCTGAAGTAAGCAAAAATTGAGCTTACATTGGGTACACCTACACACCCACAGCACATATATGTGTATCTAAAGATCTGCAAACCCCGTCTAGAGGAATGGGGGACTAAAATTCGGTTGCCAAATAATGCATACTAAGATCGATTGAACAGCCTATTTGAAATGATTGTTCACTTGATCGTGCCATATCTTCTTCGGGCGTCCCCGACTTTTTCGATTTACTTTCGCATCATATATTCTTTTCACACTCCTTTCTTCGTTCATTCGTTCTACTTGCCCAAACCATCTAAGCGTCCAGTTCTTGATCCTATTCATTACGCTTACATCAGCCTTGCATTCTTTGAAAATATCATGTATAAAAATAATCTTTTGACCTACATAAACCTAATTATGTACCTACCTATATTGTATTCGACATTATTCTATATTTGAAATCGGTGGATTAAAGCAACTATTTTTTTTTTCTAATTTAAGTTACATCGGTGATTTTTTTAACTAGCTATAAATAAGTCGTCAAAAAAACTAGACTTAAAATTTCTAACCTATATTTTTTCATAATTTTCTTTAAGCGGTAACCTCCCCAGTCCTGGACCCAGAGGTCGCGGATTCAAAACTCGACGAAGACATAAAATGAATATAATTAATAAAGGAAGATTTACAACTTTAGTCTGTCAATCTATTTAAGCTGATGTAATGATGCCCTTTAGTTATGGACTGGTTATATGAAGTGCCAAACGGCTAATAGGCTAATCTCTTCAGTACAGATGCCAATAATCCATTTATTTATTATTTCTAATTTTGAAACTGTTAATTCGTGGTGGAATTCCATTTTAGTGATTAAATAAAACAAATTTATAACTTTAAAATAAAAGTGGAATAAAGTAATAAATTTGTTTTATTGAAACATTTATTTATGTTCTACCTTGTATAATATTATTATTTTGATTTTGTTTTAAATTCATTTGCTTTTGCATTTTTCATAAACTTTTACTTGATTACTTACTGTTGTTAAATATTCTAATTAAATAACCACTCATGTATATATATTTTGGGCATCATGCCTGTTATATGTACTAAAATAAAAAAAATATATGGAAAATAAATTACTTTTTTTCAAGTCATAGACACAAATAGTGAAACAGATGCTAACATTAAACACATTGATATTTACACATTAAATGAAGAACAACTTGTTACCAAAATAGTTTTCTGACAAAATTATTTACAACGTGGATATTCACAGATATAATACAAGAACATGAGAAGAAATCAGACTTCCCAAAAATAATAAAAACCAATACACAAAAGCTTACTTTACAAAGGGATGAAATTAATGTTATAATGCGCTGCCGGAAACCGTCAAAATTAATTAGTACCAAATAATTCATTTAAAATAGACTGTAAGAACCATATGCAATACATCAGTGATAATCAAGTAGTATATAATTTATGATTATTAAGTCAAAAAGTATATGCAATTATAATTAGATACTTTGTAGACTTTGATGTACAAGGAAATAAAATAAATAAATCTAAAACAATTCAACATTCCCCGAATTGGGATGCCGTAGTACCCTAGATTTCGAGGAGTTGGGACTCTTGTACGGAATCACAAAAAAAAACTGAAACATATTAGACTTCCTTAAAAATTTAAATAAATTAAGCCTCTGAATTTTTTTATGCTGTTGCATAATTTAGAAAATAGGTTTAAGGGTCGGCACTCAATAATAACGCTAAACGTCACTTTTAGCATTATAATACTACACATTTCTCAAGTTTATTTTTTTTACTGTAATCCTTTTAATTCTATGAAAAACATGTCAAAATATCAGCAAAAGGTGCATTTTTGAACATTTTACCTAAAATTCAAGAATGCTTTTCATAAAGAATTACTGTTGAATATTTGTATTCACTGGAAACCTCAGCACATTTTTCTAACTACCTGTGAAGAATCAACAAATGAACCATTTGTATTATTTCTTGTACTAGAAAGCCAAAAAGTGGCTATTTTCAGGTGCTGACCCTTAAGAAAAAGACAGTTGAAATGACTGATTCGTTTGAAGCTTAGAGTACATAGAGTAGTATCTATCCAAGGCAGTGAATTGAGTTGTTTACTTGTTTTTGATGATTTTAACCTGACTCGGCGCACCTGGGCATGGCTAAGACTATGGCTAGGGTATTTATACATCCATTCATATCACATATCGACATAATGTTTTTGTTTATTCGTACGGCCACTTTTTCACAGTATTTTTATCAACAAAAATATAGCATATAACCTTAGTTGTGTCAAGTTTAGTGGCATAATAAAAAATATGGGCTGAGTCCCGCGGTGACCGAGGAGCTTAAGATCATTGCGACAGTATATAGAAGCGGTCTATGAAATTTGCTGTCTCTTTCTCTTTCATGGTGTACGACGTAAAAACACGGAGAAAGTGATTTATCGAAAGTTTGTGTGGGTTGGGTAAAAATAATTGGCTCTTTTTTCCATATATTGTTACTTCAAGGCTTGAAGCATCTCACAAATGAAAATAATGTGTAGAGATCAACCCCGGTCGGAGGGTTACTCGGAGGCTGCAGAGTGTTCCTCTTCCCGGGTGATACGCTGTGCAACGATAGCCCAATAGAGAGCGCACTCGCTGAGAGTCCCGAGAGAGTCCTCGCTCTACTTTCAGAGGCGAGAGCAAAGCGCCGCGTTGACGGGTAAACGAGATTCTCGTGAAATAATTTTTCAAAAGACGATTTAAAAATAGAAAAAACTATTTCACACAAAATTAAAAGTGCGCATTTCATTTTTTACTATGTTAGTTGTCATCCGTGACAAATCACGGGATTGACTTGTCAAGACTTGCTTTAATTCATTCATTTCGAAGAATAAATACCATCATTATAGAGGTAGGTATTTTATTAGGTAGGGAGGGAATTTAAAAGATTATTTTTTAATTTTTATTTTCAAATAAAATTAGTTTCAAATCTAAAAGTTCACACTCGCACGTACGTACCTACTCACAAATAAAATTATTTACAAATAATGATTCCTACATTTAAAGTAAATGTGTATTCCACAAAAAATATTATCGAGAGGTTTAGGGTAAGAACAAAATTATAGTTAATACCGCACAAGAATCTCAACTGCTCCCAACCGTCTGGGGCCAGTAAGACTATGGCAGCCCCAATTGGGATATTTTGTGAGGCTGAAGGTAGTGGAGAAGGGAAGGAGATGAAGAGGAAGGTTGGGAAGTACTACGTTTCGATTATGGAAGGTGGTCTTTCACCAGGGCACTACTTAGTATCTACTACTCAGAATAGGTAATTTTTGTGGTAATAACATTAAAACGGTATTTTTTGTATGGAATGTCTTTGTAACCTTCTTTCAGCTAGCAACATCATTTCCATCATCTGATGTTAGTATAAATACTCTAAAACGTCTGTTGTACACACTCGCTATTGAAACATCTACGTGCTAGATACAAACGAAAGTGCTGCCATCTTTAAAATTCAGAGAGAAATACTGATTAAGAGGATAACATTTTTGTTTTTCATTTATGTCTAGTATTTGTGTTTGATTTGTAGGACTCCATTAAAAAATTGAATATATTGTTATCATTAAGTTATGTTATTTTTAGTTTTTATTGATGACAGCTGTTTCGACGTTCAAGACCATTATCAGTAATTAAACAGTGAACTAAAATTATATGTGGCGCTCTCGGAGCAGCCTGGCGTGTTTTAGTCTTTCTCGTTATTTTTCGCCAAATAAGTAGGATATTTTACAAATTACTTCTTTAAAATTTCACTAAAATTACCGTTGTTGTGTATAGGTTAAGTGAATAAACTCTAAATAATTTTAAAGTGACTAGTTTCGACGTAATTTCGATTTTTAAGAAAATATTTTAATCTTCAAATATCAGTTTTTTTAAATGCAGTGCCACAGCCCGAGAATGGTCGTCACATGCTTTGATGACCATTGGCCACATGTTTCGTCCCTTCGACCGCCGGCCCGGTAACCGGGAGGGGGGCGGGGGAGTGCCGATCTCGACCGACTGTTCCCGAACCCGAGCGATGTTTTCAACAAATGTTTTTTTTTACTGAGAGAGGCGGCCTTTTTTGTCAATTCAATACAATCACCATTACAATATTTTTTATTTGTTCGTCAGTTCTTCTTTTTGCCTGCGCATATAACCTGTTAGATATGTCGTGGCGCTTTCGCAGCTGCCTGACGTGTTTTAGTCTTTCTTGTTATTTTTCGCCAAATAAGTAGGATATTTCACAAATCACTTCTTTAAAATTCCTGTACTGTATGACAAATTAAAAAAAGTCCATTCTTTTAATTTCGCTCCCATGCCCTAAATCAAAAAAAAAAAATTAAAATAATAATCATAATTTTAAGTTAATAATTGTGTCTATCTGATGGGACCTGCCAGGTAAGTATGTTCCTGTATATTTTCTTATCTAAACTAGGAATTAATATGTAATGATAGAAAGTAAGATCTGTACAGCGCCCTTGAGGTGATTTTTCACAAAAACGGCGCTATACAAATCGTCCAAATATTATTATTATTATTGATAATGGCCTTGATCGCCGAAACTGTTACTTAATATAGAAGAACTTAACGACCAGTCGGTAGCTGAGTGGACAAACGCGTCGAAGTCCTCCATCATTGCACAAGCAACATCTTCCGTTTCTTATAATAGTAGTAGGAGATTTTCAAATATTGTCAGGTTATTCGTAACCCGGGAATGTTTGTCTTTCTTTTTAAAGATAAAATATTAAAAATAATATGCAATTAGATAAAATTTTAATTATTAATTATTTAAGATATAATACGACATATTTCGATCCTGAAATTATTATTATATTGTTTTCTCATTGTTCTGTTATTTTATTTTATATTTTGTTGTCCGTGTATATATGACTGCACACTTTGTATGTTTTGCTTCGTATAATTTTGTACCCTGATGATGATTAGGCTAAGCGAAATCAGTCGGCCATAAAAATTATTATATTATTTTCATAGCAATCATCAAACAATTCCCGGATTACAAATAACATGATAATATTTTAATTCCTCCTACTTCCATCATCAGCCTAGTTTGGAGTATGTTAGAGATGGTCGATATCAGAATTGAGTGTACCTGCGATTCCAGTTACCGGTGACCGGCGAGGAACCGGTTATTTATACAGTTCTTTTTGGAACCGGTTCCTGGTGCCAGAAAATTGTTTTATTATGTAGGAAAAAACTTCCATGGAGGGAGGGGGTTGCTAGAAAAATTCTGAAAACGAAAAGAACTGGAACCGGTTCTTCAAGGATATTTTTATTTGCGAACATTAGGAATCTGACGGCCTGCATGGTCGAGTGGTAAAACGCTCCACTACGAATCCAGAGGTCGCGGGTTCGAACCCGGCTTACGCAAATAATGTTTATTTAATTAACATGTGTCATAAAACATTTAATTGAAATAAAATATAATACATTTTCGGTACGTTCCAGAGTGGTAAATACTCTAAGTATCGCCCTGGTGAAAGACCACCATTCAGAATTGAAACGTTGCTTGAAATGGCTTTAGCCGTGTTTGGTGACCAGATCTGAATAGCCAGGTACTTCCCAACCTTCCCCTTCACCATCTCCTTCCCCACCCCACTATCTTCAGCCTCACAACATACCTCTATTGGGGATGCCATAGTTTCACTGTCTCTAGATGGTTGGGAGCAGGTTAGACTCTTGTGCGGTAGTCACGTAATTTTTTTTTTAACCGGTTCCAAAAATAACCGGTTCCTCGGAGAAATAATATCGACGGTTCCAGTGACCGGCTGGAACCGGTTCCTTTTAACCGGGACAGAAATATCGACCATCTCTAGAGTATGTTCCATCATAATATTATGATGCATTCATTCAATTCTAATTGATCGTTATCGACTTTTAGAACTGCAATAGAATAGAAAATCAATCAATTAGTACTTTTTAATACGAATTAGAACGTGAGGGCGACATCTTAATAGACGTCATACTCCATTAGATCAATTACTCCAGTGCATGTACCTGACAATGACGGGAGTCACGCGACGTGTGTGCCAACGGCCCGCCCACCAGCGCTGGGGTGGCGGACGGGGTGGCAGTTTGCTAATAGCCAGGCGACCGTAATGCCATTTCCTAGCTACACAAAATTAACGGGGTTCTTTGACTTCTTAACTGTGTGTGCACTGTACTGGACAGAATTATGATGCATTTATGAGAAAGTGCCAGGAAAATATATGACGTGCAACTGAACGTAACCCGACACGATTTCTGCGATTTATAAACTTATTTTAGTTTGGAAGATTCTGTTTTTTTTTTTTAAATTATTTAATTGTTTTATTCAGTATGTTTTTTAAATTTATTTTATACAAAATAGTTTTTGCCTGATAGTTTTATCACTATTATGACATATTAGGACACTAATGAAATAGAGACTACAAAATTTAGGAAAATATATATTTGACACAATTTTTTTATCTTGATTGAAAAGCATTTAGTTTTTTAAACTGAAAATGGACGGAATAAAAATGAAGTATTAGCTATACTACTAATTGGTGTAGGTATATTTCAATTTTATTTAATACAAGAAATAATAATTTTAAGCAAATTAAACTTAATCATTATTTTAGTTGTTTTAATAGTAAAAAAAAATATTAAGAAAACAGGTAAAATAAGTTTTGAACATTTTTTATTATTAATATTTCACCGACCGGTTTCAGAAGCACCCTCAAATCTTCAAGACAATATTATAAACTGTTAAATTGTTTGATTATAATATTGTTTTGAAGATGGAAGAGTGCTTCCGAAACCGGTCGACGAAATATGCATAAAAAAGTAGTTTTAAACTAATTTTATCTGTTTTTTTTGTAAATATGGCAAGCCACAAAATAGATGCTTTATACGAATATGAAAAAATAAAAATATATATATTTACGCCTAATAAGTGAAAGATTTTTAAAAATATTTTTTTGTAAATAAAGTTCTGCTATATAATTATTTTTACGCGTGAAAGCTGTTTCGCCTTTCAAAGGCGTTGTCGAACCCTGTATATATTAAATAGCCTTAGAAATTCAAGGTTATCTCTGACAAATCACCGTTATGAGATAATGAGCTCTAAAGCAGCTTTCTCTTGAGCCCATTTTCTCATAAAATTGCCGTGTCATATACAACCTTATCAACGAAGTGAACGAATTCTCTTAAATTTAGACAGGTACTTCAGAACCTTTCTCTCTCCTGTCTCCTTCTCTTCCCCGTTCCCTTCCATATTGGGGGTGCCACAGTCCCACTGGCTCTAGACTGTCGACACTCTCGTGCAGTAATCATATAAACAATACGCATCGGGGATCTTATTAGTAACTAAAAATATTCTCGCACATTATTAACATTTAATTCCATATCATACGCATTGCTTTGTTTGCAGATGGCGATATTTGCAGACTAGCAAAAATCAAACAAATGGAAAGTCGCTAGGTGCGCGGTTCCCAAAGAATCGGATTCCGAGAAGAAAATACGACCCAAAGTGACTCATTTCCAGATATGGCATTGTCCAGTTCAAATTTCAATACCAGGAAATTATATCATTTCAATAAGTGATATTAAAACTGCATAGCGATGTTACTCGGTTTCCAGCGGCGTGCTATTAATTTCGACATTTTTTATAAAATTTTCTCATTCGGCACGTAAGTTAAAATAATAAATATTGAATTTTATTCAAAGTTTGACAGGTAAGAACTTTTGTATATCAAAGAAAAACATTATAAATATTCTCTAAAAAATCTTTCCAATGATGCTTGATGTGGATACATAGATCCTTGAGCGGTATCCATAAGCTAAAGAGTGGAAAATAATCAAGAATATATTTATAAATAAAACACATAAACTTTTGTTTATAACCACTTTATTATTTAATATTACGTCTACCGGTTTCGAAAGTACCCTTCCATCATCAGGACAATATTAAAATTGTCCTGATGATGGAAGAGTACTTTCAAAACCGGTAGACGTAATATTAAATAATAAAGTGGTTATAAACAAAGTTTATGTGTTTTATTTATAAATATGGCAAGCCACAAAGTAAATGCTATTTACGAATATGAAAGGATATATTTTTTTAAATAACAATTAAAGACCGGTTAGTAGCTAAGTGGACAAACGCGTCAGATTTCCACCCGGGCGTCGTGGATTCAATTCCTCTGCTAGCTAATTCCTCCATCATTTCACAAGCAACATCTTCCGCTTCTTATGATGGCAGTAGGAGTTTATCAAATATTGTCAAGTTATTCGTAACCCGGATGTGTTTGTCTTTCATTGAAAAATAATAAAAAAATGTATAAAAACTGAAACATTTAAAAAAGTTGCCGAAAAAGATCGTTGCCTACATGTGAGATGGGCCGAAGCGCTGAAGACAGCTGTCGGTGACGGATGGATGAGAGCCTCCAAGAATGTATAAGCCTGGAGACATTTTAGGGAAGCCGGTGAAGATGACGATAAAACGACACATCGTGTCATCCCTGTCTGAGAAAAGGTAACACAAAAATATCGTTGCCCACGTATGAGATGGGCCGAAGCGCCGAAGACAGCTGTCTGCTTTGGATGGGTGGGAGCCGTAAAGTAAAACCGTTGACATTTGAGAAGGACCAAAACTGAACGCCGAAAGCTCTATTCGATGAAGAATATGATTAAGGAAAATATCGTCGCTGGAAAGGCAAAAGGGCTGAAGCGCCATTTTGGGCCAACAAGAAGGCTTGACCCAAGCGCCAAACTTGTGTCGCTTGAGTCAAGCCTTCTCCCAAATGGTAAATATATTTTGGATGGCCGTAGGACCACAAAAGTCTTCAGAATCAAACGAGAGTCAGAGCATTCGGTGCGGGAAAAAAACCTGACCGAAACTGCATTAATAACTATTTTTTGACCAAAGTGTCGCTTAAGCAGGCAGTAAAAATTCAAAATATTTACTTTGAGGTACCATCAAAAGTGGTTGGACTCTACGAACAACAAACTTCTCCTAGACTGATTCAGTGCATTCATCTATTGCAAGTCTTCGGTACCTGGTTGGATTTTGAAAATAAAACTTAACTCAACGCTCACACTGAGTTACCCGAAGTGACAAATAGCTATAAAAAGTCACAAACTTGTGTCGCTCGAGTCCAGCCTTCTCCCAAATAGTAAATATATTTTATATGGCTGAAGGACCACAAGAGTTTTCACAATTGTCTTTTTTCACATATGCAGAAAAAAGACCTGATCAAAACTGCATATTCAACACATTTTCGACCAAAGTGTCGCCAAAGCCCTTTTGCCTTTCCAGCGCCAGTGTTTTCCAACCAGCACGTTTCAAACAACCATTTAAAATATAAATAATATTAAGCAACATGTACGCATACCTTACAAGTTCAACGCACTTTCAATCACTTCACTTTTTTCTTTCTTTACGAGACATTTCTACTCCAAGGCACTACTGTCGCAACGGAGGGCTGAGGCTAGACTGAACTGAAGCAAACATACACCAACGGCTTTATATGCTGCAGGTAGTGACAGAATTACTAGCCACCAATAGGGTAGTTTTGGAAAAACCCGGGCTAAAAGTGATTAGAATTGTCATTTCCGACGACTTCCAATGCAAGTTCGAAGATAAGATGATCAGAGCTGTTGTGTGGTTTGGGGAAATAGAGACAATTTAGAAAATAAACCCCCCTTGTCCTACGGAGAATTTTATGCGTAGTATAAGCATGTACGTATTAGCATATTGTCGTCGACGCGAAAATACCCCCCATGTTTCAAAAACGTAATCGTTCAGGAGGAAATTAAAAACTGTTTTTTGAGAGTTGCAGATTGTTTTTAATACATCAAAAATACGCTTTGTAGTTTAAGATGCAATAGTGTATTTTCACCAAGAAAAACATCGAAACTTGTAGTACAAATTGAAACTCTTCGCAGTGTCATGTTTAACTCATTTTTATAAATTTGACCACATGAGAGGTATTTTTCCACTGACGACGATATGACAAAAATAAACTATAAAACTAATAAATTAAATAGCACACTTTTTTTTTTTTTTTATATTGAGCGAATACCGGTAAAGAGTCCCAACCGTCTGTAGCCAGTGGGACTGTGGCATCTCCGTTTGGGGTATGTTGTGAGGCTGCAGGTAGCGGGGAAGGGAAGGAGATGAGCAAGAGGAAGGTTGGAAAGTACCTGGCTATTTAGACGTGGTCATCAAACATGACTATTCATTTCAATAAAAATTACGATTCTGAATGGTGGACTCTGAAACGTGCCGCAAATTTACCATATATTATTTTATTATAAGGGGCAGCACCCAAAAATACACACTTTTTGGCTTTCTAGTACAACCAATACTACAAATGATTCATCTGTTAACTCTATGGGGGTAGTCAGAAAAAGTTCTAAGGTTACCAGTGAATACAATCCTTAAACTCTTAAATTCTTTATGAAATGCGTACTAGAATTTTAGGTTAAAATTTATAAAAAAGGATTTGCTGATTTTCAAACTGCACCTTTTTCTGAAATTTTAGTATGTATTTAATACAATTTAAAGGATTACGGTAAAATTATTGTATTCATTAGAAACCTCAGACATTTCTCTAAGTACACATAGAAAATTTACAGATAAATCATATATAGTAAAGCTTGCATTAGAATGCTGGAAAATTACGTTTCGCGTCATTATTGAGTGCTGACCCTTAATTAAACGTGAAATAGCACATAATAATGAAATAAAATTTATTTGCGCACGCCGGGATTTGAACCCGCGACCTCCGGATTCATAGTCGGGCGTCTTACCACTCGACCATGGACGCCGTCAATACAATCTTGTGTATTTTAAAACACCGTCAAAAATAAAATTGTTATTCTTTTTTTAAACATTACAGGACTGAAAAATTTTTAGAGCGTTTTTAAAGTTTTCACGCAGTCAATTATTCAGGATGGACTACAAAGTATAATACGAGTATACTTACAAACAACAGACGAAAAAATAAGAAAAAAACAGGTACACGTTATTCCAAAATTTGTATAAAAACGGGGTATAGTGTATACTCAGAACAATTATATACAGGAGGGAGGGCTTCTGTAGTCAGTATTGATGATTTTTGCCTGACGCGGGCGTGGCTAGGACTAGGGTATTTGTACATCCATTCATAGCTCATGCCGACATAATGTTTTTGTTTATTTATATAACCACTTTTTCACAGAATTGTTATAAACAAAAATGTAGGATATAACCTAAAAAATCTTCGAGTTCTGTCCTGTTATGTAGCATAGCAAAACGTAGTGGGCGGAGTCGCCGGAGACGAGGGAGACGGAAAACATGCTTACATACCGAATTGTGGTGCTATATTATGTGAGAATTTGTCTTGTCTCTTTTTCTCTCACGGTTTACAACGTAAAAACCCGGAGAAAGTATTTTATCGTAAATTTGTATAGGTTGGGTAAAAATACTTAGCTCTCCTTCCATATGTATTCTATTTCTGAGGTTCTATACAATGTATTCAAATGATTAATATAGCTGTAGACCACGTGAGTTAATTTCAATAAAGGTCCCTTTTCCGGTTCACAAAATGTGCTTCAAATTTGAAGGAAAATTTTGTACTAAAATGGTCCGGTTATGAAAACAACAAGAAATACTCCTACGAGAACTGAAAAAAAAACAACACGCTAGTGCAGAATTCCGTTTAACGATAACCATATAAGCAAGTACCATGACGGACATATCAAGCCCCTGTGCTTCAAAACCCCTGAACTGCCGTTGCAAAGATCGTGAATATTACTAAACCTCCCGTACCCGTAAGAAAAAATCCATCGTGCGATCCGTGACGTAGTTACCCAATTTGACATTGCTTATGTAAGCGCTTTCATGACATAATCTTAGGTAATTTGTTTTTACTAATACTTAGAGAGATGTATATTCATAATAATTCAGTAATCTTTATCGAAGGTTTCGCACTAAACTGTCGCTCGGGGTGACATTAGAACCCCCCCTTGAAAGGGAATGTCAAGGACGCAAAAATCGAAATGCAGGATGTGAAATCTACGAAAAAGGCGAGAAACAAATTAATTTAAATCCTGTCGGCAAGTTTTTTGTTCTGCCTTTCGTCAACCAAACGTGTGTATAAGAAATGACGCCTTGGGCAATCGGTCGAATAAAGTGACCTACGCGTGATTACGAGAAGAATTAAAAAAAAAAAAAAACATACCAAAGGCGCAGTAGGATGATTCTAGTTTTGTAACTTAATCTTTTTATAACAACTAACGTATGGCGAAAATGTACGTTTTTTAAAGCTTGTAATACGATATGTTGGAAGGTTCATTAATATGTTTAATAACAATAAAATTTAAGCAGTGGCGTGCAGTCTATGAAGGCTCAAGTGCCTACCCTAAGTAAAAATAAACGAAATAACGATAATAAATATGTTAAGAATAGGCAGAAAAAAATACTACCAAATTCTAACGTATTTTTCTTAATCGTTTTACATTAAAAAATCATTCTACGAGTATTTGACGAGTTTACATATTTTTCTTGCATTTGACTTCTTTGGCGGGATACATAACGCAAAAGAACACTAAAGGCTGTAAAGTATTCCGCCTGCGTTGTTAGTAATTTTCTAAATAACTAACCATCACGCCGTTTCCTCGCAGGGGTAGGCAGAGAGGACGGACCGCCATATAACTCTGTCTTAGCACACACTCTTTACTTCATTCAGATTCATACATCGTCTCATACATACTCTTCTGTTATTCTGACTCTCCACAAGTATTTGATTTACTTGACCGTGCCATGTCTTTCTCGGGCGTCCCCGACTTCTTCCATTCACTTTCGCATCATGTATTCTTTTCATACTCTTTTCTTCGTTTATTCGCTCTACACGCCCAAACCATATAAGCGCCCCTTTCTTGATCCTGTTCATAACGCTCACATCAGCCTTGCATTCTTTCCGGATATGCACATTAATTAATTAATATCCACAGTAATTTTCGCATAGTGAAATGTTCTTTTAAAGGAACATACATATTTTTATAAATTGTCCGCAGTTCATTAGTTTAAAAAATTTCCACTACGTCAATAGATAGCATCGAAAGTGCTGTTTTGCGATGCCATCTGTGAAAATAAAAAAGAATTAACTATTCTTTGAATAAAGAAATTTAAATCTTTTTTGCATTGACATACGAGTACGTGAATGTCCTTTTAAGTTTACCTTTTTTCTATCGTTTTATAAATCGAATTTTCAATATTCCTTGCTTGACCGGTCGGTAGCTGAGTGGAGAACGCGTCGGATTCCCACCCGGGCGTCGTGCGTTCAATTCCTCTGCTGGCTATGTCCTCCATCATTGCACAAGCAACATCTTCCGCTTTTTATGATGGCAGTAGGAGTTTTTCAAATATTGTCAGGTTATTCGTAACCCGGGAATGTTTGTCTTACTTTAAAAAAATATATATATATATTATTGTTTCAATTCCATGTAGGTATATTGTAGTGTCATTCATTTAAAAATTGATTCTAGTTTTTTTTAAATGTTGCAGTTCTAATAGAAAAATCCATTAAAATAAATCACCACGAAATGATAATATATCTTTTTAGAGATATTGTAAGATTAAAATTGTGGAAGATCAATTTAATAAAGTAACAAAATCAATCAACATGTAAATAATTACTAGCTAATATAAAACGGTCTGAAACTTTGTATGATCGATACGAGATATTTCTAAAATATGTAGGTGGGCTAAATAAATTATAATACGTGGTATACAATATAGGTAAGGAACGGGTACGCTCATTTGTTCAGGAAACAAGAAGGTAGGTGTACGAATACATAATATAAAATGATAAACAAATGCAAAACAATATTTTTAATGTTAGTATTTCAGCTGACAACTAAAGACGGTCATAGTTTTTGAAGCGTCATTTTGGGAAGTTTACACCAGAGCACTTAAAAGTTTTTTTTTGATAATAAAATTCATAAGTCTTTAGTACTTAATTGTATTTTTAAATGAATGCTCTCACTGCGTTACCTGAAGCAACTTTTTAAAAGTCCAAATGGTAAATATATTTTAAATGACTGAAGGGCGGTTTCAGAGTGGTAGATACTCATAGTATCGCCCTGGTGAAAGACCACCATTCAGAATCGAAACGTTGCTTGAAATGGCTTTAGCCGTGTTTGGTAACCAGATCTAAATAGCCAGGTACTTCCAAAACTTCCTCTTCCCAATCTCCTTCCCCTCCCCACTACCTTCAGCCTCACAACATGCCCTATTTGGGGATGCCATAGTCTCACTGGCTCTAGACGGTTGGGAGCAGTTGAGACTCTAGTGCGGTATTCATATAAAAAAAAGCCCACAAAAGTATTCAGAATCAAATGAGAGTCAGAGCATTCGACGCAGAAAAAAAAACTGATCAAAACAGCATGTTTAACTAACTTTTGACTAAAGTGTTGCTTAAGCCCTTTTGCCTTTCCAACTCTAATATGCAAACCAAATTAATCTGAAAATCTGGACTACAAGCAGTCACATTTGAAAATATTTTCTTCGAGGTACTAACAAAATAGTAGTGGAACTCTACAAGTACAAAACTTCCCCGTGACGAATTCAGTGCATTCATTTAAACGATGAGAAAAAAAAAAACAAAATTCACGTCGGAATAAAAACAACATAACGGACAGTTAGTCAATAAGGGCCCTCGTCTCGAATGCGATTAGAAAACAAACTGTAACAATCCAAATTATAAAGGAACAAAATGCAAACAAAATGGGGCCAACACTATCAATATCTATTATAACTTCGGCATCCACATTCAACACGAAAGAAACCGCCACTTTAGAAATTCAAACAACTGACGGCTGACAGAAAATGTAAAATATATCTTCAATTTTGTCACGCATTAGCTAATTTATTTGTATAAAAAAATAAAACAGATTATCGTAAGAAAGGAATTGGGTACATAGTAAGGAATCAATCGCAACCTGTCACAAATGTCCATTTTAAGCTAAAAGTCACCCTTTTGAAAAATACGGCAAAAATATTTGAGTTGGAAGACACCTCAATCAAAGATTGATTCATAAATTGACATTTTGAAAGCTGTTGAAGGGCTTTAAAGAAAATAAATTACTAGGATTTTATATCTACATACTTTATTTGTTACCAAAACACTATTAGGTGACCTTTTGCTGAACAGGGACGATATGTAAGAGGGTATTTGTCATTTACATATTCATAATATCTTAAATAAAACAATAAATTTTGTAAAACACTACTTTATTTGAGTTACCCGCCAAACAGGTTTCGCTTTTCTCGAGCTTTTTTTTTATATGAATACCACACAAGAGTCTCAACTGCCCCCAACCGTATAGAGCCAGTGAGACTATGGCATCCCGAAATAGAGTATGCTGTGAGGCTGAAGGTAGTGGGGAGAGGAAGAAGATGGGTAAGAGGAAGGTTGGGAAGTACCTGGCTATTCAGATCTGGTCGCCAAACACGGCTAAAGCCATTTCAAGCAACGTTTCGATTCTGAATGGTGGTCTTTCGTCAGGGCGATACTTAGAGTATCTACCACTCTGGTACGTGCCGCAAATATACTTTTTATTATTTTTGTATGAATTAAATATGTTATGACACACATTAATTAAATAAAAGTTATTGACGCACGCCGGGTTAGAACCCGCGACCTTTAGATTCGTAGTCGAGCGTCTTACCGCTCGACCATGGAGGCCGTCGAGCTTATTCAGAGCTTTTACATCAACATCAACAGTTGTTGTAAAAGCCCTGAAAAAGCTTGAGAAAAGCAAAACCTGGTTGGGGGTTAACACAAATAAAGTATTGTTTTACAAGGTTTATTGTTTTACAAAGCTTATTGTTTTAAAAAAATTATTGTTTTACAAAGTTTATTGTTTTATTTAATATACAATGTCACACCCCCAAGCTTTTGCTTCCTTCGAAAAAAAAAATAATATCTACGTAAAAAAACCCTTTTAGAAGAACAGGAAACAAAAGAAACAAAAGAAACAATAGAAACAAATGAAACAAAAGAAACAAAAGAAACAAAAGAAACAAAAGAAACAAAAGAAACAAAAGAAACAAAAGAAACAAGAGAAACAATAGAAACAAAAGAAACAAACGAAACAAAAAAAACAATAGAAACAAATGAAACAATAGACACAAGAGAAACGAGAGGATTAAGTAACAAAAGATAAAAACAACAAAAGAAACAAGAAACAACAAAAATTAAACGTAAAAAAAATAATAATACAGATAATCAGAAAGACCAAATATAATACAAAAAGAGTCAAATGAGGGGAAATGGATATTTATAAAATGAGAAAAACAGTTAAAAAACTCGTGGTCTACTGAAAAGTGGGTAACTCGCAGGTACCAAGATTATTAGTATTTTGGATGGATGTGAAAATATTAATTAGAGGATCTTATTATTTTTTCTTTAATATATTACATATCGATGGTTTGAAGCCATCATATTGTTTCTCCATAAACAATTATTTCAAGACAAACGAAGAAAAAATTGGAATACATTTAGAAATATTGATTTCAACGTGTTTACATACGTAAATATCGTTGGAGTGGAGTGAGTTGCCATAGTTTTATACGTAAATATTTAGGTTCACCTTAGTAAAGTCTAGTTTATAACTAATTTTCGCCAAACATTGGAGATACGATGACTTAGCTGCCATCGATATCTTGATACGTTGTTATTGAGATAATTGGAAGATTTAAGAAGAGGATATAATATAGAAGTTTTATAGGAAAATGTACTTACATATTATTTGAGAATATAAAGCAAACAAGTATTTTTCGACAGCTAATAAATAACACAGAACAAAACGTTATAAAAAGACTTCAACAAAAAAATACTAACAACAAAGAACAAAATATCGTTGTCGAAAAGGCAAAAGGGCTGAAGCGCCATTTTGGAAAGTTAACACCAGATCACTTGTAAGTTTTTTTTTGTTTTACAATAAAATTCATTAGTCTTCAGTACCTGGTTGGATTTTGAAAAAAAAGCGTACCCAGGTAACTCAATGCCCACACTGAGTTACCTGAAGCGACAAAAAGCAAACGTCCCAAACTTGTGTCACTTGATTCAAGCGTTCTCTCAATAGTAAATATATTTTAGATGGCTGAAGGGCCGCAAAAGTCTTCAGAATCAAACGAGAGTCAGAAAAAAAAACTTTGTATCATTTTTTTTATATCAAAGTGTGGCTTAAGCCCTTTGCTTTTCCAGCGATCTTATAATGCGGAAGTGTTATAGGAAAATGTACCTAAATATTATTTGGGAATCAAAATAAAACAGGTATTTTTTCGACAGCTAAAAACACAGAACGTTATAAAAAAGACTAACATTGATACAAACAATAAGGGAGTGTGCACAGACCTTGAGGAGCGGCTAAGGAAGACGCTATTCATCGTCGCAGTCATCGTCGAAGGAAACGATGGGTTTGGGCTTGGGCGCTTCCTTCCTCTTAAGGGGCTTCTCCTTGTCGCTCTTGTCCGCCCCGTCGGGCCTCTCGCGCCGCTTGAAGATTACGCGCTGCGTCAAGTCGGCCGGCTTCTGCTCCTCTTCTGTTGGCAAAATACAAATAGTTACTACGCCATAAAATACGGCCTGCGTGGTCGAGCGGCAACACGCTCGACTACGAATCCAGAGGTCACGGGTTCAAATGCAGCGTGCGCAAAAAATAAAATAGAATGACCGGTCGGTAGCTGATTGGGCAAACGCGTCGGATTCCCACCCGGGCGTCGTGCGTTCAATTCCTCTGGTGGCTAAGTCCTCCATCGTTGCACAAGCCACATCTTCCGCTTCTTAAGATGGAAGTAGGAGTTTTTCAAATGTTGTCAGGTTATTCGTAACCCGGGAATGTTTGTCTTTCTTTTAAAATAAATAAATAAAATGCATCATAACCTCACCGTCTTACTTATTAGATTTTTACGCGCCTACTTAGCGTTGGTTTAGTTACACCGGACGTAAGCCATTAAATTAGATAGGTAAGCCGTGGTTATAAAGCAAGTTTATCGCTATCCGACCTTATAACACGCGTAACATTTACACCTCGTTTATAAGTAAGAGGGTTAGAGTAAGAATATATATGGAGAGAGAGCTAAACATTTGTGCCCAACCAAAAAAAAAATGATAAATCACTTTCTCCGGGTTTTTACGTCGTATACCATGAGAGAGAAAGAGACAAGAAAAGTCTTCGCGTAATATTGCAGCACCAAATATGACATAGGCCCTAAAGGGAAATTATTTCCCTCAACGATTCCTGTGTGGAGTTCATGTAAAAAAGGATGTTTATTATTCAAAGAAAAAAAAAGGAAAAGAGTGTGAAAATCTGTCCGAAGCAGAATAGAAATTATGTTGTAACTTTTTACATATATATTCGAAGTGATAAATGGCAGTTTATACGAAAAACAAATTTTGTACAACATTTTCAGTATTAACTTTATTTGGGTTAATCGTTTGATAAATAATTGTAAAGCCTCCGAAGTTTTTTTTTCATCACAAAAATGGTCCTTCTAAACGAGAATTATGAATTTATCAACGTTAAGGGTATTCTTTCTTTATTGAAACTCGGGAGAAAAGCATTAAATATATAATAGAAGGCGATGTTTTCAAATTAATCTGAAAACACTGGCCTCGAATTTGTATGAAACATTAATTGGAAGTGTATTCTTATAACTTTTGTTTGTTCGTTTGTTTGTTTTTTGTTTTTTTTTTTAATACAAACATTATTGGATTACGGATAACCTGACAATATTAAAAGCGGAAAACATTCAAGAGGTATTTTTATTTTATTTTTTTATATGAATACCGCACTAGAGTCTCAACTGCTCCCAACCGTCTAGAGCCAGTGAGACTATGCCATCCTTAATAGGGGTATGTTGTGAGGTTGAGGGCAGTAGGGAGAGGAAGGAGATGAGGAAGGGAAAGGGTGGGAAGTGCCTTGCTATTCAGATCTGGTCACCAAACACGGCTAAAGCCATTTCAAGCAACGTTTCGATTGTGAATGGTGGTCTTTCACCAGGGCGATACTTAGAGTATCTACCACTCGGGCACGTGCCGCAAATATACTTTTTTAATATAAATTAAATGTGTTATGACACATATTTATTAAATAAAAGTTATTGGCGAACGCCGGGTTTGAACCTTACAAAGTTCTTATATCATTTTCAATGAATATGTCAAACCACAAAGTGATTGCTTCCTACGAAAATATAGAATAATCTACCCTGACGTTGGCGGGCTTTTGAACATAAATATGTAGTCACTGCTTTTGACAGGTTACGGTAGGAAGTTCTATGAGGCGCTTGCGGCGGTGTTGATAAGCAAAATTTTTCGCGTATTTTTCAAAAGGGTAGATTTATTTTTTGCAAATACTTCCATATTATTTAATCCAATATTATAGATATTTTTATGCGAGTATTGCAGGGTAAGCGGTGCTTATGTGCCTTTATAGAATGCACACCTCTGCTGGTGATGGACACTGCAAGGCTGTCTAAAACGTTGACTCAAAGAGGAGGAAGTGCAACAAAGGATAACACCTCAGAAATTAATCACGATAAAGATTAGTAGCCCAATATTTCCGTTTTCTATTGAAAGTAACTCAATCGTGTTGATGTTATATTAACAGGGAATTAATATAGCGCAGTTTTATAATAGTTCACCCCAAGTGCGCTTCTAACTAATTACCTAATCTAATATAACAACGAGAAAATTATATATATATATATATATATATATATATATATATATATATATATAATTTTTATAATATATTTTATATAATATATTTTTATAATATCTGTTATATATATATATCAGATATGTATGCAAATTAAAACTATCTAAAATCATGATCGCTATCGTGAATCATGCAAAATGTTCACATATAAATATAGCAGTCCATCAAGAGATTACATCATTTGCTAGAAGCTAAGGGTGTAAAAAATCCTGATGAAAAATATGTATAAATATGAACAAATTTGCTAAAGGAAATAATATTGAAGACAGTCAACGTGTTGGTAATTAAAAATATCAATATTAAAATATTATAAGTTAACGATTTTAAAAATACAAAGATTGTGAAAATATTTTATGACAATAAGTAGATGGCCCTCAGTAGACAGTAAGGACATTAAAGTAACAAGGATACAAGCTTGAAGTAACAATATATGGAGATAGATCTAATTCTTTTTACCCAACCTATACAACTTTGGGATAAATCACTTTCTACGGGTTTTTGCGTGGTACACCACGAGAAAGAAAGAGACAACAAAATCTCCCGAATTATCACACCGCTTTAAAGTATTAATAGAATGTTATTCGTGTCCCGCGTCTCCGTTGACTTCGCCCACACGTTTTGATACGCGATATAAATGAACATAGCTTAACGGTTAATTAGGTTACATGTTATATCTATATTTTTTTATAACAATACTGTGAAAAAGTGGTTATACGAATAAACAAAAACATTATGTCGACATGTGCTATGAATGGATGTATAAATACCCTAGCCCTAGTCCTAGCCACGCCCAGGTCTAGCCGAGTCCGGCAAAACTCATCATAACTTACTGCAGCAGCGCTACCTCTTGCATATTATTGCTCTGACGATAAAAGTAAGAAGAAAACCGAAAATAAGCAAATTAAGGACGTCTAAGAGAAATATGGCTTTAATTTTGATATCTACGTACATGAATTATTATGTTTTAGGTTTTCTACTAGTTATTTTGTTTTTGATAAATCTGAATTAATCCGTACAATATCTTGGTTGTAAGTCTGAATTGTAATTCACTAGTTATAAATCTTAGTGGGAAGGCATTAATCAAAGTCTTAGCTGTAAGTCCATAGTTTAAAGTTATAATTTATACGCCACTAGTTATAAATCTTAGCGATAAATTGTGGGTTGACAGAAGAAATATTAACATTCTTAAAGGAATATGAAAATAGAAAAAGACACAGAAAATCTATCCGATATCGACATACTCTACGTCAGTGAGGAGAGATTCTAAAGGGAAACACTGAAATTTTAATATTTTTATTATTTTCTTATAATGTTATGTCTAATTTCGTATATGTGTTAAACTATTAACAGTTAGTACTAGCGTTGTAATCGCTTCGTAGGAACTACTTCGAAGAACAACTTCTTTTTGCGGCAGTCCCAACTTCTTTCATTGAACAAATACTTCTAATTGAAGTTGGTTAAGTTGGTAGTTCCGCTTGCACGATCTATGGCATCTACTTCAAACTTCAATGTTAGTTTTGTATTCGCTCGAACGATTGAAGTAACGCATCATCCACAATTCAATTGTTATTTTACTTCGATTGTAGTTCGTAGTATGAATGAAGTATCTTTTTAGTTCCCCGTTCCCTCGCACGTACTCGTGACAGTTGCTTTTGATTTCTTTGCTTGTTTTGTCTGTATGACACTAGTTTTTCCAAGTGTTTTTGGTGATTTTGAATTGTGTTTTTTTACGAATTATTCTGTTGAACTTTTTTGACATCTCAGCTCACAATACATACCTTTCTATCTCTACCTAAAATTATGGCTGGCCGTTCAACGAGAAAGAAAAGTGAAATATGGGCTTATTTTAAGGAAGTTGGGGTTTACCAGGCCAAATGCAACTTTTGTTCTAAAGTTATATCCATAAAGGGGGCAATGCCTTTAATATGAATCGTCATTTGCGCAATATTCACCCTATTGCTGACCAAACTGTCAAACTGTGTACAGTAATAAATATTAAAATTGTACCTCAAGCCCTGAAAGACGTTCACATCGCTCTTACAGAAACTGAAAATTTAGCAAATACTACATTTGCTTTTTGCAAGTTCTCTATAAGGCTATACATACTTATTGTACATAATGTATTTTAAGGCATGATACCCCCAGCAATTCAAAGCAGCAGCAGAACTGTTCACCGTGAAGGGTTCATTTTGAATAACTAGAAATTCGTGAAGCATTCACAAATCTGTGAAGTTTTTCCCATCGCTAGTTAATACTGTATAAGAAATTATTATTAATGTTATTATAAATATTTTGAACATAGAGCATAGTAAATATGTTTGAAGTTGAAGAGAAAATACGAAATGTCGTTGAAATCATTTGAAAACGTTTTCAAATGAATAGAAGCCTGCGTGAATGTAAACATTTTCTCTGGGAAATTGTAAGGGACCAGTCTGAATGGTTTAGGAATGCTTTAAAATGAGATGAAACATTTTACGTGGTAAATAAAGGTTTTAAGGGAGGCAAAATAAGAGTACAAAATATTTTTTATTGAACTTCGCAAACAATATTTCAATGTCAGGGGGATTAGTATACAGACATTGTTCATGACTCCATTTAAAAAGAATAATAACCAAATTTAGTATTGTTATCAAGTTTTGTTTTGTTAACTGTTTCAGCCTTAGTACGTAGAGTACGTAGAGTGGTACCTATCCAAGGCAGTGTAGTCAGTTTTTGATGATTTTTACCGGACTCGGCGGATCTGGGCGTGACTAGGACTAGGACTAGGATATTTATACATCCACTCATAGCTCATATCGACATAATGTTTTTGTTTATTCGTGTAAACACTTTTTCACAGTATTGTTATCAACAAAAATATAGCATATAACCTAAAAAACCGTTTAGTTTTGTCGTGTTGTATGAAAACATGTGTGCGGAATCCCCGGAGACGCGGGAGACCAAGATCATCCATACAGTACATAAAAGCGGTGTGTTATTTTTGTTGTCTCTTTCTCTCTCATGGTGTACGACGTAAAAACCCGGAGAAAGTGATTTATTCCAAATCTGTATGGGTTGGGTAAAAAGAATTAGCTTTTCTCCATACATTGTTACTCAAAGGTTTCAGCGTTGTCACCTCAAAGCAAGAATATATATGGAGAGAGAGCTAAACATTTTTAATCAACCTATAAAAAATTACGATAAATCACTTTCTCCGGGTTTTTACGCTGTAGACCGTGAGAGAGAAAAACAAGTTCTCACATAATATAGCTCCGCTTTTAGGTATGTAAGGATGTTCTCCGTCTCCCGCGTCTCCGCCCACTACGGTTTTTTAGGTTATATCCTACTTTTTTATAAAAATACGGTGAAAAAGTAGTTATACAAATATACAAAAACATTATGTCAACATGGACGTATAAATACACTAGCCCTAGACCTAGCCGCGTCCCAGTCAGGCAAAAATCATCAATACTGACTACACTAGCGCTCCCTCCTGGTATATTATTGCTCTGAGGTTGTCACACTGTGGTTACACTACATGGAAACGACGTTTTAAAATGATTTATGTTCATTGTTTAATTACTCATTTCCGTAAAAGACAAATTATCTTAAAATTCCTATAATGTGAGGTACTTGACTATAAATTCTGTTTTCCCCCATTTAATGATTACAAACTATTGCTTACTTATTTTAATTCACTTTCGTATCATATATTCTATTTACACTAATTTCTACATTCATCTGCTACACGTGCCAAACTAACAAATAATTATTACAATGAATTTATAAAGCGCAGTTTGTCATAATGAAATTACTATGTTTAAAATATGATATACGAGGCCTGTTCAAAATAAAAGGTGAATTTTTAATTTTCGCGGGCTGTGTACATTCGATTATCGTTTTTTTTTATGTTGGTACACATATGTTTATCATATGTTAGCATTATCAGCTATTTTGGATTAGTGGTTTGTTTTTGACAACTGGGAAAGGTTAGTTACGTTTTTGTGTGTTCTTCGATTTTTTACTTTTGAAAAAAAATGGATCAAATCTCTTTTTTGCGAGTTCGACTTCAATTGAAGTGTTCACTGCAAAGGATTTATTTTAGCAATTCGTGAAGCATTCACAAAACATTGAAGTTTTTTCCAACGCTAGGGCATACCATTAAAAAGATGGCTGCCTATACGGTATATATTATAAAAGATAATATTAGTAATTTTCAAGAAAGTCAAGAGATTGATAAAAATGCCGGTTTCTATTAAATTCAATTCTAAAAAGGTTGCGGTAGCTCAATAACCAGAGACGTTACTCACGGATCGAGTAAGGGTTCAGAGTTCGAGTCTCGGTCGCGACCTTATTATTTTTATTTTTCGTATCTTTTTCTGTTTCATATATCGTTGAAAATTATTGATATTATTGAAATAATTAATATTATGTGATTCTCTCGAGATTGGAAGATAGTGTCGGAATCAACCTTGTGTAGGTTTATCTTTTAACAGTACACTTTTACAGTTCGAACCCTGGGAATAACAACCTTTTATCTGATACCGCACTGCTATGCGATTATAAACTCTAAAGTAGCTTTATATATAGCTCATTATCGCATGATATTGCCGTAACAGATGAAACCTTGTTATTCCAAGGGGTCGGTCGAAATTTAATATATGGCCGCCGGCGAAATAATAAAATTCAGAATCTAAGGGTCGTTCATAGATCAGAAGATACTGGTACTACCCTAATAATTCCTTTTCCCTCTCACAAGATTATAATATATTTTTTAAAATTCTTAATAGTATTATGGACAGCCCTGATTTACTGAACCCTTCATATACCAACGACAACTACTCGATCCAAAATTCTATTTAGTTGTAACCTTGGAGTAACAATGTATGGAGAGACAGCTAATTATTTTTACCCAACCTATACAAACTTGCGATAAATCACTTTCTCCAGGTTTTTACGTCGTACACCATGAGAGAGAAAGAGACAAAAAATATAATACATCGCTTCTATGTACTGTCACGATGATCTTGGCTCCTGTTTCAACGGTTTTTTAGGTTAGATGCTATATTTTTGCTGATAACAATACTGTGAAAAAGTGGTTATACGAATAAACAAAAACATTATGTCGATATATGATATGAATGGATGTATAAATACCCTAGTCTTAGTCTTAGCCACGCCCAGGTCCGCCGAGTCAGGTAAAAATCATCAAAAACTGACTACACTGCCTTGGATAGATACCACTCTATGTACTCTAAGGTTGTAACAATAAAATTAGGTCTGAGTCTTTCAGATATTCGCTTGTTCCTAGATTGCATGTAGTTGGTAATACATACGCAGAGGTGGCTGATGTATTCGACTGCACTAAATGCAGATACAAGAATGCTGTAAAATCATATATTTCTATCAGTATCAATTTAATGTAATGTAGAAAGCAATTACTTTGAGATTTGACATATTTAATGAAAATTAAATAATAACTTTGAATAAGACCACAGATTTTATTTTTATATCGGTTTCGCTTAGCCTAAGCATCATCGGGGTACAAAATTTAAATAAACATCACCGAACTATGCGTCCCAGAAAACATTCTTCTAAGGCAGTCGACTCTTAGATCAGCAACGTCATCGGCTATCGGAAGGCTGATAGAAGCAAAACAAAGCAGAAGAACGCAATCCAAATACTAAGTTTGGAGATCGCGCTTTCGGAGTTTCGGGGCCGAAGGCTTGGAATAAACTCCCTCCGGAACTAAGATGTATAACGAGCCCAACAGAATTTCGGTCCAAACTGAAAACTTACCTTTTCAGACTCTGATATCCTTAAGTTCATCAAAAGAATCTCAACATAATCTGTCTCTCGACGAATCACCTTTAGATATACAAATTTGAACCAAACCCTGTACTGTACGACAAATTCAGAAAGTCCATTTTTTTTAATTTCGCTCCCATGAACTAAATCGGAAAAAAAATTATAATTACATTTTAAGTTCATAAGTGTCTATCTGATAGGACCTACCAGGTAAGTATGTTCCTGTATATTTTCTTATTTAAACTAGGAATTAATATGCAATAAAAGAAAATAAGATCTGTACCTTGAGGTGATTTTTCACAAAAACGGCGCTATACAAATCATCCAAATATTATTATTATTATTTAACAAAAAATACATGGTGTGTGGTTAAATATACTCATACATACAGAGGGAGAACACTATATAAAATACATTTAAAAAGAGAACAGTAAGAAAACAAAAGAATAACATTAAAATTATAACAAAGGAACAGAGAGAAAGAGACAGATAATATTAATTGAAAGAGATAAAACGTCAACTGAGAACATGAATAAAAATAAAAATAATTTTTATGAGCTTACGGGAAATATACCTAATATTGGACTACTGGAAAAAATAATTGATTATTAAGAATAAATAAATGTGCTAATTGGGTTAACATTCCAACTGTCAAGTAGTGCAAAATATAATTTAAGTTTTTCAAATGAGGTGATTTTCAAAACAATATTATGAAGTCATCAGTTAGAATGACTCAATTTGTTAATTTCAAAGTAGTGACCTAACCTAACCTGTCGTTAAGTATGCACTAAACGGGATCGGCATCCGACGATGTAGTCATAACGTGACATTTTGCTTTTGGTACAAATAAATTTAAAAAAATACCATTTTAGCCAATACACGAAGATATGTTTTTAGTTTTGTTTATACATAGCCTGTTCAAAAGAAAGGTGAATTTTGAATTTTCGCGGGCTGTGTACATTCGATTATCGTTTTTTTTTGTTATGTTGGTACACATATGTTTATCATATGTTAGCATTATCAGCCATTTTGGATTAGTGGTTTGTTTTTGACAATTGGAAAGATTGGTCACGTTTTTGTGTGTTCTTAGATGATCAAAGAATATGTATTAAATTTTGCGTTAAAAATGGAATAAAGTGCTCCAACGCACTTAAAATGTTGACTGTGGCATTCGGCGAGTCTACTGTGTCTCAAAAAAGTGTTTATAAGTGGTAAAAGCGCTTTACAGAAGATGTTAATGACGATGAGCGTCCTGGAGTTGTGGAAAAACAAATCATGGATTTTTTTCTTTGATCCATTTTTTTCAAAAGTAAAAAATCGAAGAACGCACAAAAACGTGACTAACCTTTCCAGTTGTCAAAAACAAACCACTAATCCAAATCGGCTGATAATGCTAACATATGTGTACGAACACAACAGAAAAAAACGATAATCGAATGTACGCAGCCCGCGAAAATTTAAAATTCACCTTTTCTTTTGAACAGGCCTCGTATGCTTGTGTTACGTACGTAGGTATGTTAACGGCCAGCCGGATGGGAGGTACGCACCTGGGCAGGTAACACGATGGCGATGTTGGGATGATTCATTCCTCGGGTGTATTACGCGAGGGGGGTTGTATTCATTGTTGGGGATGCAACGCACCCGGGCGCCGCAGAGAGGGGGGCGCGAGTTCCCGAGCCGAGCACTATTCATTACGTTGCTTCAACCACTCGAGAGATAAAGTGACAGAAGTGTGTTATGAGCGTGTCCGTGTGCCCGGAGTAAGCTCAATTCTATCTTACTTCGGGTGAAATCAATTTCGTCGACCTGTATGGGGCCCGAGTGTCGAAAGGGCGCATGTACTCGGGTTATAGAGAACAAATCTATCGGTTCATCTTTTCGGTGACGATGAATTGTTTCTGCAGCCTTAGTTCGAAAAGGGATAAAGCTGACATCCTGGATAAAATTGGATTCTATGTCCCTGTTAATTTCACGCGAGGCCGCCAACACAGCCTTCTATTTCTTTCCAGGTGCAGATCTAACTTGCCAATGTTGATGCCCCTGGGAAAGTGCGGATATTTTTCACATGACCTACAAGTTAAAGCATGAACTAGCTATTCAGTTTTAACCAGGTTCTTCGCAAGCTTCCTCTTTCCCATCTCCTTATTTTCCCTATTACCTTCAGCCTCACAACATATCCCATTGAAGAAGAGAGTCTCTTGACGGTTGGGAGCAGTCGGGACTCTTATGCGGTATTAACTATAAAAAATATAAAAAAATAAACTATATATTTGTGTGTATTTATCATATAACCTTTATCATTGTGTGTGTGTGTTTTTTTTAATGAATTTGTAGACCTGTAAATGAAAGAGTTTTGACGAATGCCGAGTGAGGCGAATTCAATTTCCACGTAGAAGGTGGCAGGCTGATAAGGCCGGCGGGGAGCGAGAGGTCGTAAGCGCCGCCGAGCCCACGTGGCCGCCCGCCGCGGGAAAGGGCGTAAGCGCCGCCAGAAATAGTCGCTCTTAGCGACCTCGCCATGAGGAGCAGCGCGGCGGAAGGTTCCCGCTAGCGCTGGGCGAGTCCATGTCGCGGCCGGGGGGCGTACGTACCTCCGCCCGTACAAGTATCTATGTTCGGCGCGTTGGCACGCTGAAAAAAATTAGACACGGGACCTGATTCCGCCAGCCCGGCTACAGAGTTCGGCGATAATCTTTCCGCCGAGAACGTCTAGGATCTAGGAGTTTGGCCGCGCCGTGCGCTGCGGGCCGATGACGTCACGGCCCGGTACTTGGCTGCGGCAGCCATGGGCATAATCGACATTTTGATATCGATCGAATTATTTCGTGTTCTTAATAAATTATACTGTTAAAATATACATCCAAGTAGGGGACATTTTTTTCAGAAAATGTTTTTTTTTTTAACTTTGTGTCTTACTCGGTCAAAGTTTTTTTTGTAACTATCTCTTAACTCGAGATACGTTAATTTGCAAAAATATTTTTTAAGCCAAGTAACTCTCACGTATATTAAAACATTTTATTATTTCTAATTTTGAAACTGTTAATTCGTGGTGGAACTCCATTTTAATGATTTAACTATAACAATTTTTTTAGCTTTATTCCACTATTTTATCATTCCGTCATTAGGTGAAAAAGGTCAGGTCTTAAATAATTTAAAAAAAAAAACAGTGGAATTAAGTTAAAAAAATTGTTTTATTAAATAATTTATTAAAACACCTACAACTTAACTACTTAGGGACGCTTAGATGGTTTGGGCATGTAGAGCGAATGAACGAAGAAAGGAGTGTGAAAAGAATAAATGATACGAAAGTGAATGGAAGAAGAAGTCGAGGACGCCCGAGAAAGACATGGCACGATCAAGTAAATCAAATACTTGAATCGGGTCATGTGAAGAATCAGAATAACAGAAGAGTATGTATGAGAGGATGTATGAATGTAAATGAAGCAAGAAGTGTGTGCCAAGACAGAGTTGTATGGCGGTCCGTCCTCTCTGCCTACCCCTGCGGGGAAACGGCGTGATGGTTAGTTAGTTAGTTTTTAGTTAGTTAGTTAGTTAACTTAACTAACTAACTAACCATCACGTCGTTTCTCCGCAGGGGTAGGCAGAGAGGACGGACCGCCATATAACTCTGTCTTGGCACACACTCCTTGCTTCATTTACATTCATACATCGTCTCATACATACTCTTCTGTTATTCTGACTCTTCACATGACCCGATTCAAGTATTTGATTTACTTGATCATGCCATGTCTTTCTCGGGCGTCCTCGACTTTTTCTTCCATTCACTTTCGCACAACTTGTTAACCAGAAGCGGGTAACTCTTCTATGGATTTAAGCGTCCTTACGGTGAACAAAAACGACGCTATATAAATTACCCGAGTATTATTACCAAAGGTTATTTACTAATATTAACTACTTTGACGCAGAATGTTTGGATTTAAAAAGTATTTTTCTTAACGACTTTTCTGACTAAAGGCCAAATTCAAGTAAAAGTATTGCGCAATAAATGATTTAATAATATAAAATAATCAATCAATCAACTTGCCATCTACATCATCCTGTTAAAAAATCATTAAGCTAGAAACAGCCAAAAAGACTGAAATGCAGCTCTATTTATAATTTTCTATAGACTTCTATATTTCTTTGCCTAGTTTATATTTGATTATTTTTATATAAAAGTTTGCCTAGTTTATTTTTTTATGTTTAAAACCTTATGCCGAACATCTAAGCTGACCAAAATGGTTAATAAATTTAAATATTGTTGTTATTTAGTGAGTGCTGCCGTACAACAAAATCAAATGTTAAATTGTTATTTAGTTATGATAGATTTAGTTTTTACTTTTAGAGACAGCTGTTTCGGCGTTCAACGCTACTATCGAACTGTGGTCAGGCCACACGGGAAACTCAATGTTTGATTAATAACTAGAAAGAATTACCTAGTAAAGTACATACTTGAATATTAAATTCTGTATCCAGTTTGATAATGACCTTGAACCCAGTTTGATAATGACCTTGAACACAATTTGATAACGGCCTTGAACGCCGTTACAGCTGTCACTTACAATAAAAACCTAAATAATAATATATAAAAAAATAGTGAATTGTTTTTTTTTACATGAATACCGCAAAAGAGTCAAAACTGCTCACAACCGTCTAGAGCCAGTGAGACTATGGCATCCTTAATAGGGGTATGTTGTGAGGTTGAGGGCAGTAGGGGGAGGAAGAAGATGAGGAAGGGGAAGGTTGGGAAGTACCTGGCTATTCAGATCTGGTCACCGAACACGGCTAAAGCCATTTCAAGCAACGTTTTAATTCTAAATGGTGGTCTTTCACCAGGGCGATACTTACTCTAGCCCTAGTACTAGCCACGCCCAGGTTTAGCCGAGTCCGGCAAAGTTTATCAAAACTGACAACAGCAGCGCTCTCTCTTGTATATTATTGCACCGAGGACTTAACTTAACGTTGGACCAGGGATGGATCACATATTTAGTACTGTCCCTCTTAATCTCAATTGATTGGTATAAATTATAAGTCGAAATGTTTCGAAAGATTGTGTTGTTTGTTTCGAATAGTCGTCTCAATTCATCGTCAGCAGGGATGGGGTAGAAATACTTTATTTATTTTAATTATTCGAATACTAACTAGGTATTACGAGAACGTTACAGCTATGGGCGTCATTGGCTGGAGTATTGCAATGCTTGCCGCCCAAGGTAGCCGCTAGTGATGGGCGGCGCCCAGGGGGAGAAGGGCGAAGGGAGGGCTGGGCGGAACAGCGCATGCCGAGCACCATGCACATCATATTCCAGGGTTCTCAATCGATACATATTTATATATATATATACATGTATATATCAGTTTTTTTAATAATTGCAAATAACAAAGTGTGAAACGCGACTTTAATATTTCCTGAAAAATCACTAATTATACTACCCGGCTTCGCCAGAGATTCTAACACTCTCTCTACATAATTAAATTATGGCGTCTCGACTTTTCTTTCGATTCATGGGAAATGGCGTAATAGTTAGTTAGTTAGTTAAACTAGGAATTAATATGTAATGATAGAAAATAAGATCTGTACAGCGCCCTTGAGGTGATTTTTCACAAAAACAGCGCTATACAAATCGTCCAAATATTGTTATTATTACTATTATTCTTTTAACAGTAAAATTGATATTTGAAAGCTGCATAGATCGTGATAGAAATTTCTTGATGAGCGACTAGTTTTACTACCCGGCTTCGACTTAGATTTCAAGACTCTTTCTACACATAAAACAACTAAAATTATGACTGTTTTATAGTTGAATGCGTATATTCAATAGAATAAATGCATATTTATTAGAAAATGACGTTGCGAATAATGAAAAATTGTGGTGCGTTGACCTATAAATTCCATAACGAAAAAACTGAGCAATTTTTATGACGCATGAGCTCACCGTTCGAGAGTTTTGGCTTCTCCTAATGAACCGATTTCTCCTATATAATAAGGATTACCAGCGGAAAAATGCTACCAAAGGAAAATGAAAAACGCTATACTACAAAACAAACTAACAATTTAATGTATTTACCCATATAATAATAATATAACTACGTACTTAACTTTAAGTATTTTAGCCGTATAGTTTTAAGATAGGTATAAAAGTAAGTCAAGTGATATTCTCTTTAAGCTCTGCCCACTCACACGCTGCACGTTGGTACGCGTGGTTTATTACTCGAGTAGGGACTCGCAAGTTGTACAGAGTACCAACCTTAGAGTATATAGAGTGGTATCTATCCAAGGCAGTGTAGTCAGGCTAAGACTATGGCTAGGGTATTTATACATCCATTCATATCACATATCGACATAATGTTTTTGTTTATTTGTAAAACCACTTTTTAACAGTATTGTTATCAACAAAAATATAGCATGTAATCTAAAAAACCGTTTAGTTGTGTCAAGTTTAGTGGCATAATAAAAAAATGTGGGCGGAGTCCCGCGGTGACCCAGGAGCCCAAGATCATGGCGGCAGTACATAGAAGCGGTGTATTATATTTGCTGTCTCTTTCTCTATCATGGTGTACAACGTAAAAACCCGGAGAAAATGATTTATCGCAAGATTGTATATGTTAGGTAAAAACAATTAGCTCTCTCTCCATACATTCTTATTCCGGGGCTTAACCCAAGCCTTCTTCCAAGCGGTAAATATATATTAGATGGCTGTTTTTGCAATTATTGTTAAAAAAAAAACGTAGTTTTAACGACGTTTTTCCAAAAAGGAGTTCGTTTCTAAAAAAAAATTAGTCTTAAAAAAAACATTTGCATGTTAACGCTATTCATAAATTCAGGCAATATTCGAAAAACTTGTAACAAAACGACTTATAAACTCATTCCAAGCAGAATGATAATAAATTCAATCAAAATAAACGTCACAATAATATAAGCGCGTGTTTTTAGTTTTATATTAGTTACGTGTACATTAAAGTTTACAAGTATCTTATTATTTTCTCTTTGACATTATAATATTTTAACTTATATACTACTTATTATTTTAATCTACATGCATTTTAAACAGTTTTTACAGGCTATTTTGAATTTATTGATGGGCATAATTTTTATGGTTTCCGGCAGCGCATTATAAGATTTCATCCCTTTATATAGTAAGCTATTTTGTGTGTCGGCTTTATTATTTTCCGGTGGTCTGATTTCTTTGCATGCCCTTGTATTATATTTGTGAATATCAACATTGTAGACAATTTTTTAAGAAAAATATTTTGGTAACAAGTTGTTCTTCATTTTATCTATCAAATCTTTATAAGAGGAGGTAAAAAGTCGTCGTATCTACAATACCGTAATAAAGAGACAACAGCTAATTATGACGACAGGCATTGCTAGTAATAATTGTGCGGAAGAGTGTAAAGGTACATTCACACCAACGTCCGGATCCGCTCAGTGCCGATATTGTTCAGCAAGAGAGCTTATTGATATGGTATGAATATCAATCAAAGAGTATGTGCCAAGACAAAGTTGTATGGAGTATATCCTTCTGCCCACCCTTGTGATATTTAACTTGTTAAATAATTATTTTGAAGTGTAGAAATACTTACATCGCAGATTTTTTTTATTAAAAACCATTTTTTTCTCACTAAATAATATTTTTATTAATTATTAATTATCAAAAATATTATTTAGTGATAAAAAAATGGTTTTTAAAAAAAATCTGCGTTGTAAGTATTTTTACACTTCAAAATAATTATTTGACTAAATAAGTAGTTAAATATCACAAGGGTGGTCAGAAGGATTTACCGCCATACAACTTTGTCTTGGCACATACTCCTTGATTGATATTCATACCATATCAATAAGCTCTCATGCGGAACAATATCGGCACTGAGCGGATCCGGACGTTGGTGTGAATCAGCCGTAAAGCGGCCCTAGCGAGCGGGACACGGGGGGTAAGACCGGGCCGGGTTGCCCTGGGTGTGGGGTCGGTCCCCTCCCCCGCCTTGGGGGTGCGCCCCTCCCCCCCACCGACAACAGGTTGCCTCAGCGGGTAAAACAACGGGCAGATAGCGAACTAGCACACCGGCAAACGGCACGAAGAAAACACAAACAAACAAACAACGCTGCGCTACCGAGTGCCTGCAATTTACACCGATCATAACAAATAGAGAATTAAGAGATATTTGTGTTTTTTTTTTTCAGTCTTATCATGTCTTAATAATAATTGTGAAAAGTTATATACGAGAAACCCAAATGCCTGGAGCCAGTTGGACTACGTTAACCCCAATCTAAGGTGTAGTGTGAGGTTTTTTTGTGAGGAAATTTAACCAAGGACAGATTGAATAAGGTGTTAGACATACAGATACAAGGGTACTGAACGGCGTAAATAAATAATTGTCCAATGAAGCGAAGCTAGCAGTCTATAATGGAGTGCTTGTACCAATCCTGATGTACAGCAGTGAAGCATGGCAGAGGAAGGATGCAAGTCGACTTGTTGCTGTAGAAAATAAATACCTGAGGCGAATGTGCGATAAAACCATGCAAGGCCGTAGTAATCGTTATGAATAGGATTAAGAAACGGACGCTTATATGGTTTGGGCATGTTTTTTTTTCAAAGTGAATAGAGTCCTAACTGCTCCAATCTGTCGGGAGCCAGTGGGACTATGGCATTCCCAATTGGCATAAGTTGAGGCTAAAGGTAGTGGAGAAGTAGATGGGAAAGAGGAAGGTTGGGGGAAGTACCTGGCTATTAAGATCTGAATGCCGAACACGGTTAAAGTCGTTTTATGAAACGTTTCGATTCTGAATGGTGGTCTTTCACCAGGGCGATACCGAGACTATCTACTGTTACAACTACCCTTGACATCACCCGTTGATGACGTATTTGTTAACAATTTTTGTTAGTTTTTTTTTAATATTATTTAATAAAAGTTTTTTTTTACAATAACATAAATGTTATAATTTTTTCTAGTGTCTTACAAAATAAACATTTAAACTGTTCCAAAACATAAAGACGGCCTGCATGGTCGAGTGGTAAGACGCTCGACTACGAATCCAGAGGTCGCGGGTTCGAACCCGGCGTGCGCAAATAAATTTTATTCAATTAATATGTATCATAACGCATTTAATTGATATGAAAATAAAATATAGTGGTAGATACTCTTAGTATCGCCCTGGTGAAAGACCACCATTCAGAATTGAAACGTTGCTTGAAATGGCTTTAGCCGTGTTTGGTGACCAGATCTGAATAGCCAGGTACTTCACAACCTTCTCCTTCCTCATCTCCTTCCCCTCCCCACTACCTTTAGCCGCACAACATACCCTATTTGGGGATGCCATAGTCTCACTGGCTCTAGACGGTTGGGAGCAGTTAAGACTCTTGTGCGGTATTCACGTAAAAAAAAAAATAAAAAATAAAGAAGAAGGTTCTTGTGTTTGCTAATAAAATAATAAAATAGTGTTTAGTTTGAGCCTTCAGGAGTAACAATGTATGGAGAGAGAGCTAATTCTTTTTACCCAACCTATACAAACTTGCGATAAATCACTTTCTCCGGGTTTTTACGTCGTACACCATGAGAGAGAAAGAGACAACAAAAATAACACACCGCTTTTATGTACTGTAACGATGATCTTGGTCTCCCGCGTCTCCGGGGACTACGCCCACATGTTTTGAAATGCGACTAGACTGGACACAACTAAACGGTTTTTTAGGTTATATGCTATATTTTTGTTGATAACAATACTGTAAAAAGTGGTTGTACGAATAAACAAAAACATTATGTCGACATGTGCTATTTATGGATTTATAAATACCCTAGTTCCAGCCCCGCCCAGATCTGCCGAGTCCGGCAAAAATCATCAAAAACTGACTACACTGCCTTTGATAGGTTCCACTCTATGATTTGAACTAACTACTAATTGTTGTGAATAAATCCTTTGGATTCGAAGTCGGGCTTCTTAACCACTCGACCACGGAGTGTTTTTAAAAAAATAGTGCAGTTTTTTTTAGTCACTGAATGCATTTCCAAAAGTCTGACTATTCATAAAAAATACCGCCATTTTAACCGATCACGTGTAATTATAGAATATTAATTTTTACTTTTTCAAAATGGCCGCCGAGTCCCACCCCCTGACATTGCGCATGGCCGGACATCGGGCGGCGGAAAATACGCGCATGCGCCCCAAGAACCGACTAAGGCTCGCGGGGTGGGTACGGTTTCAACAATTTATACACCTACTCCTTACACTTCTTCTTTCTAGGCCAACGAAACTATTCACAAAATCAGGATGTTGTTTTCGCCACCTTTTATTCATTTGAAGTTTCCGTTAAAAATAATAAACTCCCTGTGTTTCCTCCCTCCTTCAACCTCTTCAAGACCCAGGTTCACTTCTTATTTTCCTCGAAAAGACGGTCCACACAGCATCCCCAAAGATGACATAAGCCCCGAGGGAAATAATTATTTTCGTGTTCATGTTCGTGAAATTCATTAAGAAAGGAACGCTTAAATGGTTTGGGCGTATAGAGCGGATCAACAAAAAAAGGTGCGTGAGAAGAATATAAGTTAATGGTAGAAGAAGTCGGGGACGCCCGAGGAAGACATGGCACGATCAAGTGAATCGAATTCTCGAGTGGGGCCATGTCAAGACCAGAATAACAGAACAGTATATAAATATGTGAATGAAGCAAAGAGTGTAGGGCGGTACATCGTATCTGCCTACCCTCACGGGAAAAACGGCGTAATGGTTAGTAAGTTATTTAACTGAATAACTATCACGCCGTTTCTCCGCAGGGGTAGGCAGAGAGGACAGACCGCCATACAAATCTGTCTTGGCATACACCCCTCGCTTTATTCACATTCATACATACTCTTGTAATTCTGACTCTTCACATAGCCCGACTCAATTGTTTGGTTCACTTGATCGTGCCATGTCTTCCTCGGGCGTCCCCGACTTCTTCTATCATTCATTTATATTATTTTCACACACCTTTCTTCGTTCATTAGCTTTACATGCCCAAACCACATAAGCGTCCCCTCCTTGATTCTACTCATTACGCTTACAACAACCATTCATACATTCCGGATATCCATATATTTAACACGGTCATACATAGAATAAGCGCATATACGCTTCAGGGATCTCATTTTTGCAGCATTGTCTACTTTCATTCTTCCTCTGCCAGTTCCATGTCTCACTGCCGTACATCAGGGTTGGAATAAGCACTCCATTGTGGACTGCTACCTTCGCTCAGTTATTTTTTTTTTTTATTAATTAACGAACTCAAGTCCAATTACAAAAAAGACAACAGAGTAGGAATAGCACATACATAATAATAAATGAAGCGATGACAAAAATAGGACACAATAAACATAAGAGAGAAAATTCAAGCCATGGTCCAGTCGACGGCCTCCAGTCCAGTTTGACGGCCTCCATAGTCGAGTGGTAAGACGCTCGACTACGAATCCAAAGGTCGCGGGTTCAAACCCAGTGAGCGCCAATAACTTGTATGTGTCATAATACATTTAATTCATATAAAAATAATAAAAAGTATATTTGCGACACGTTCCAGAGTGGTAGATACTCTAAGTATCGCCCTGGTGAAAGACCACCATTCAGAATTGAAACGTTGCTTTAAATGGCTTTGGCCGTGTTTTGTGACCAGATCTGAATAGCCAGGTACTTCCCAACCTTCCACTTCCCAATCTCCTTCCCCTCCCCAGTACCTTTAGCCTCACAACATACCCTATTTGGTGATGCCATAGGCTCACTGGCTCTAGAAGGTTGAGAGCAGTTAAGACTTGTGCGGTATTCATATTAAAAAAAAATTAAAAAGTCGAGTTTTGATAGAGTCGTAAAGAATGACAAAAATTATTTAGACTGCTACCAAAAATTACAAGACCATGGCTTGAGTCATCAAGTCTTGACTTCTGGACATTGGAGAATTATACCCATAATTAGTATTGTGATGATTGAGGAACAGCAATTCATTGTTTCCGAGTCTATTTAGTAAGGAAAATTAATTGTTCTCCAGTTCACGGAAGAAACGTGTGCCGTTTCGCCGGGCGAAGGCAATGGTGACGCAGGACGGGGAATCTGGCCCGATTACCTCGACAATGCTGCTACATAAGCGTCGTAGAGGCGGACGTAGAGGCGGGCGTAGACCTCGCTCACTGCCCGTTAGTCGTAACGAATGACGACAATTCTAGTGAACGTGACAACAAACGTTTTTAAAATAAACGAAAATAGTCTTTAATGAACATCAGCTCCTCATATTTTAATATGTCAACATGCGTATATTATTTTTACGTGAATACCGCACAAGAGTCTCAACTGCTCCCAACCGTCTAGAGACAGTGAGACTGTGGCATCCCCAAATAGGGTATGTTGTGAGGCTGAAGGTAGTGGGGAGGGGAAGGAGATTGGGAAGTAACTGGCTATTCAGATCTGGTCACCAAACACGGTAAAAGCCACTTCAAGCAACGTTTCGATTCTGAACGGTGATCTTTCACCAGGGCGATACTAAAGTCGGTGTGTTACAAACTTTCGTCACATTTCTATGATTAGCGCCATTTTGTTTTTTGACATTTGACGGGTCTCTTAAACGCAGATTGTCCGATCGTTTCAACTTTTGAACAAATCGTGTTCAGCTGGAAAGCATAATAGCCATTTTGTTACGCTCGTCAGCTGACCACGGTGTATTAAAAAGCAGAAACGGACCGTCACAAAAGTTATTTGCGCACGCCGGGTTCGAGCCCGCGACCTTTGGATCCGTAGTCGAGCGTCTTACCACTCGACCACGGAGGCCGTCAAAATTATGATTGTATGCAATACTCAACGCACGATGAGAACATTTTGTAAATGGATTGATAACCTTTTTTTAAATTGTATCTTTCAATATCTACGAACTGTTAAACTCTGTAACATGTTTCAAAAAACAATAAATAAATAAAATTACTCTGTCCCAAACATCTGTGATCGTGCGAGGCATCACCTGTTGTTTTATACGTCAAAGAGACGAATATCTTCATATCAAAAACACACCCACGAATAAGGCAACCCAACTACACAATGAACCTGCATCGAACTTAGACATATTTATGTGTACATATAAATAATCAAGAATACGTGTATAATCATTTTTTTTTTTTAATTATAAAATTGTTGATGTGTGAGTACACATGCACGGTTATACCCTTGGTGTAACAATGTATGAAGAGAGAGCTAATTATTTTTACCCAACCTATACAAAATTGCTACAAATCACTTTCTCCAAGTTTTTACGTCGTACACCACGAGAGAGAAAGAGACAACAAATATAATACACCGCTTCTATGTACTGTCACGATGATCTTGGGCTCCTGGGTCACCACGGGACTCCGCTCACATTTTTTTACTATGCCACTAAACATGACACTACTAAACGGTTTTTTTAAGTTTTATGCTAAATTTTGATTGATAACAATACTGTGAAAAAGTGGTTATACGAATAAACAAAAACATTATATCGATATGTGATATGAATGGATGTATAAATACCCTAGCCTTAGTCTTAGCCACGCCCAGGTCCGCCGAGTCCGGTAAAAATCATCAAAAACTGACTACACTGCCTTGGATAGATACTACTCTATATACTCTAAGGTTATACTCATTTCTGAACCTTTTTCTCACACGATTTATGATTTATGATTTATTTAACGATCATGATTTTAGATAGTTTAATGTGAATACATATTATGTATTATTTTCCCCTTGTTAGTTAGTCTTATTAGTATGATTAATTTAGTATGAAGCGCACTTGGGGTGAAATATCACAAAACTGCAGTATATAAGTTCACTGTTATTTTTAGGAAGACAATATGTAACTTTTGACTTTGATAGAATGGCAAAATGAGTATTGACTTAGACTACAAGCTCCGACTCCTTTATCTCCTTTATATGTGCCCCGACGAAGCTTGATCCAAGAGAAACCGGTTGGCCTTCATTATAATAAATTTTGTGGTTTTAAAACAAAGTATTCATATTATTATTAATATAATGTCTAACCACCATGTGATTGCTTCTTACGAAAAAAAAAAAAATATATATTTATATATATATTTATTTTTTAAATATATATTTATTTATTTGAGGATTACTAATGTCAATTGGGCGGGATATGGTATGGCTGCATTGATCTAATCCTTCCGGAGGATTTGTTTGGGCTTGTTGCGTGTTGTAAAATGTAACATTTTATTCAACTATCAGTCACACTCACTAACTTATAGAATGCATGACCTGTGCAGCAAGTTTGAGGGAATTGACGATATATTTAATGACTCTTTCACGGAATGAAGCATAATTTATATCACCAGTTTGCTGAATCCTACAAATTATTGTGGAGTTAGTACTGTATTAAGTTTTATGTTTTTGTATAGTTTTAGTTTAATGATTTTAGTTTGAGGGTCTTTTTATTTTATCGATTTTACTTGCATGTTTTTGAAATATTTTTTAACGTACTATGTCACTATGTGCTTTAATAATAATAATAATATTTTAATAATTTGCATAGCGCCGTCTTTTGTAAAAAATCACCCCGAGGGCCGTGTACAAATCTTAATTTCTATTTAATATAAATATACAGCAACATACTTACCAGGTAGGTCACTTCGGGCAGGACACAATCACTATATCAATTTAACTTGATTTTTAGCTGATTTTTACATATATTTTTATTTATTTTAGGGCATGAGAGAAAATTTAGAATATAGTATATCCTTGGAGAAACAATGTATAGAGAGGGAGCTAATTATTTTTACCCAATCTATACAAACTTGCGATAAATCACTTTCTTCGGGTTTTTACGTCGTACACCATGATAGAGAAAGAGACAGCAAAAATAACAAACCGCGTTTATGTAATGTAAGGATGATCTTGGTCTCCGGGGACTCCGCCCATATGTTTTCATATGCGACTCAACTAAACGGTTTTTTAGATTATATGCTATATTTTCGTTGATAACAATACTGTGAAAAAGTGGTTATACGAATAATCAAAAACATTATGTCGATATGAATGAATGTATAAATGCCCTTGCCTTAGTCTTAGCCACGCCCAGGTCCGCCGAGTCCGGTAAAAATCATCAAAAACTGACTACACTGCCTTGGATAGATACCACTCTATATACTCTAAGGTTGTACATTACTAAAGTGATCAACAATGTGTTTACACTTGCCACGAATACCATTCTTCACTTCTTACTTGTGCGAAAAGGCTTCTCATCTATACTGGCTTTCAAATCTAAATACAGAAATCGTCTATTATCACTCGAAAATAATTTACTTATGTATGTTTCAAATGTCGACTCACGTATAGAAACATTTTTAAGTGAAAAATAAACTCAACCGTCGCATTGATGAATCAATTAACACATCTGCATTTATTAGTTTGTTATGAAGTAGGTAAATGTAACACTTTATTATAAGTTTTATTATATTATTTAATAAAGGATTTTTCGTGTACGTGACTATTTTTTTGGCAGATTGCAACACCCCCCTCCACCCCCTCCCCATATACCTTATCGTGACCCCCACGTTGAGAAACGCATGTTACACTGTGCATGTACTTGATTCTATGTATAAGGTTTACATGCATCTGTTTTACTATCTTCTATTTATTATTTTTAATGGCTTTATCCGTGTTAAATGACCAGATCTAAATTGGCAAATACTCTAACCTTCCTCTTCCCCATCTCCTTTTCATCCCCACTACCTTAAGCTTCACAACATATCCCTCAAGCAAGTCTGTCCTATGCAGTGCCCAATTGGAGCCCAGACGTCGAATAGCCAAGGCGCTGATAGTACTTTACCACAGGTTTTTTCATTTTATATTATATATATATATATATATATATATATATATACAATATATATATTTAATTGAAATAAAAAAAACCTTTAGTTTTAAAAATATTTTAGTTTTTTAAGCCACTTCCATTTATACACATATAACAATTTCGACCGGTTTAACTCAGTTAATATTAACCTTGTTCTTCAGGAAGGTTATATATAAACCGGTCGAATTGTTATATGTGTATAAATAAAGTGGCTTAAAACTAAAATATTTTTATTTTAAATTGTAATGTCAAAGTGATTGCTTCCTTCGATAAAATAAAAAAACCTTTTAAGTAACAATACAAGGAGAGAGAGCTAATTATTTTTACCCAACCTATACAAATTTGAGATAAATCACTTTCTCCGGGTTTTTACGTCGTACCCCATGAGAAAGAAAGAGATAACAAAATCTCCCGAACTATCACACCGGTTTAAAGTATTGTTAGAATGCTCTTCGTGTCCCGCGTCTCCGTTGACACCGCCCACACGTTTTGATACGCGAAATAAATTAACATAACTCAACGGTTTTTTAGGTTACGTGCTATATTTTTGTTTATAACAATACTGTGAAAAAGTGGTTATACGAATAAACAAAAACATTATGTCGACATGTGCTATGAATGGATGTATAAATACCCTGGCCCTAGTCACACAACGGTCCAGCCGAGTCCGGCAAACCTCATAAAAACTGAATACAGTGGCGCTCTCTCTTGTTTATTATTGCTCTGAGGAAAAAAAAAACCACACCATGCATAGACAGCAATTGAACCAGTAAGTTACTAACCCGACGGCGCGAAATAAAAATTCGCGCCTCTCGCCCTACACTTGATACGAGTTGGTACCAATCTTATGTTCGATCAAAAAAATTACATGCGCCAGACGCCGTTTGACTCTTGAGTCATTCATCTCTTAAATTTGTTGGAGAATAACTCTATTAGAAATGGCTTACCCTTGTTGATCCTGGCTTTCTCCTCCTTGAACTGTTCCTCCGTCAGGTCTCCGGGCGCCAAGACGACGATCTGCGGAACCTCTGAGTCTTCCAGCTCGGGCAGGTCTTAGGGGCCTCGGGGCAGGTTCTCGCGCTGCGGACCAACGCAACACGAACGTATTAGCAGGAGAACACGTGGACGTGGAATACGACCATCATAAATGACAAGCTTCATCTGGATAATTGTACGCAAGAATTGAAAGGTGTGGGCTTGGGCGCGAAAATGAACAATCTGAAAGTATGTTGCCTATTATAAGCTGATGATGCGGTGCTGATTTCCGAAAGTATGGAAGATCTACAGTTTCTCGTGTCTAGGATGAACCGAGTATGTATTCAGAATGAGTTGATGATGAATGTAAGTAAGTCCAAAGTCACGGTGTTTGAAAGAGAGAGTACAGGAACAGCGTGCAATATAGTTGTGAATGATAAACACTTGGAGTAAGTGGATGAGTTTCTGTATTTAGGAAGTATGTTTACGAGAGACGGAAAGGCTGATGATAAGGATATTGAAAGAAGGGTGAATGCAGGAAACTCCATCAATGGAGGACTGAACGCAAATAAAAAATTGACCAAAGAAGCGAAGCTAGCAGTCCATAATCGAGTGCTTATACCAAAACTTATGTAAGGCAGTGAGGCATTGAACTGGAAGAGGAAGGATGAAACTAGACTGAATGCTGTGGAAATGAGATACCTGAGGCCTATGTGATGTATAACGAAGAAATGATGTGTGAAAAGAATATATGCTGCGAAAGTGACGTTTTTCATCTTGGCACACACACCTTGCTTCATTCACAGTTATACATCGCCTCATACATACTCTTCTGTTATTCTGACTCTTCACATGGTCCGACTAAAGTATTTGATTCACTATATCGAGCCATGTCTTCCTCAGGCGTCTCCGACTTCTTCTTCCCTTCACTTTCGCATCATATATTCTTTTCAAACTCCTTCCTTCGTTCATTTACTCTATATGCCCAAACCATTTAAGCGCCTCTTTCTTGATCCTATTTGGGGTGAGTTGTAAAGCTGAAGGGAGTCCGGAGAAGGGAAGGGGATGCGGAACTTGGGAAGTACCTGGCTATTCAGATCTGGTCACGAAACACGGTTAAAGCCATTTCAATCAACGTTTCCTTTCTGAATAGTGATCTTTACCAGGGCGATAATGGGAGTATTTACCATTATGGAACACGCCGCAAGTGTAGGTACTATATATTATTTGTTTATATCAATTAAATGGGAAATAACGCAGATTAATTTAACTAATTTGCGTACGCCGGAATTCGAACCCGCGACCTCGGGGTTCGTAGTCGTGAATCTTAACCGCTTGACCACGGTCGCCATGTGTGCTGAATCACGTGACTCCTGGCTGAATAACCTGAGCGTGGTTCGATGCGATACGAATGTACCACTTGTATGATACTATTCAATCTTGGCGGCCATTATTTTTTTTTTATGTGAATACCGCACACGACCCCAACACCCCGCAGCCATTGGTATATGGAATCCACAATCTGTGAAAGTCGCGATGCTGAAGAAACTGGGAAAGGGAAGAAGATTGTAAGATCGAGGTTTGGAAGTATCTGGCCGTGTAGATCTGGTAACTAAACACTGGGGATGAATGGTGATCTTTCGCCAGGGCGATACTGAGAGTATCTACTAGTCAGTAGCATCCGATTCTTGAATAGCTAGGTAAATATACCCTCTTCAACTTTTTTTCATACACAAGCATGGAAACGGTATTGAATATCAATACGACAGTACATAACACAGGTAACATGGCATGCAAAACGTTTAAATATAAGTATATATACTCGTATAATGTATAAACAGGTTTTTTTTAAATGAGTTGTTGGTGCATTATCATTCCGGTCAGTTAAACTCCTAAACAAAGTTGCAATAACTAACGACAGTAGGATGAGAACAGTGGTGACTAATATTTGGGCCTAATGCTTCTAGAAGCACTACACCACAATGGCGAAGAGACGCTTCATCAGGCATGCATCATTCATCTTACTGTTCAATCTGAATTCACAATGAGCTACAGTAGTTAAACAAATATCCGTTACAAACATGGAAGCATTGACACTCGAAAACATTGATATAGAGGAGTTTATAAACAAACTTTAAAACTACGTAAAACTTGAAACAAGTCAAAAATTATCAATCTGAAAACTGTGAATCTATAGTACATAAATCTATTTACACTTTCTATACAAAAACTTTGCTAAAAATATACAACTCACTTGTTCCGCTACTCCGCAACAAACTTAACCTTCAAAAAACGTAAACATCACAAAATAGGTAATGAATTTAGACTCGATTTAGAAAATGCCATCTTACCTTGAGTTCAATAGAAGTGTCTTCTTTGTAGCCGATCTCTGCCTTCATTCGCTTCAAGAAGTTGGGTTCCTCTGGCTTGATGTAAGCGATGCTCCTTTTAGACATGACAAACACACTTCCCTGCGTGAAACACTGCAGGACACGAGATGCACATCGATGCAAACACTGAGATTATAGTAATGTACACTTTATTGTACCGCGATAAGACGAAATCACTCGCGAGGGTCGGCACAGCTCGGCGTTACACTAGCTCTATATCCAGCACCCTTCACCTTCACACTGCAAACTTGAGCACTGATATTAACTGTATATTTCAGCTGTACATGTAGATGTAGTGAGCTCTATGTATATATGTTAGTTAATAGTTATGTAGTCGTGGGTTACGGACAACCATAGATACGGATATTGTCTAAAAACTGCTGTGATGACAGATGTTTAGAATGTTGCCATGTGTGCTACACAGTGCTGCCATTTAAATAACCTTTTAAATGACGCCGTTTACGTAAATAATCACTCTTAGAGCACTTTACATTTTAACAATAAATAAATAAGAAGCTTTGAATAACCGTAAAACATAACAATTTTGTACAAGAGTTTTATTTAATAGACGCATTATTATTGAAACACTATAATAAATTTACTTTTTGGAATTTTTTTTTTTAAATACACGTTTTCAATAATTTATTTTTATGTTACCTTTTGCAATATTTTATGTACATTTTTTAAATTCGCCTTAAAATATTTTTCTTTTTTCTAGAATTCAACTGTTAGCTTTGAAATAATAATTTTGATTTTAGTTTAATTTTTAAAATTTTATTAGATTTAAGTCAACCTACAAAATGTAGTCTATTTCACTGTGCGTGGTGAGAATTTATTTTTTATTACATTATAGTTAGCAAGTCAAAAACATAATCATACGCAGTATGTGCATTTACATAAATTTTTATTTATTTGTATTTTCTTTACATATGGAACAATATTTATTATACGCATTATAAAATAGAAGGTGGATATTGACAAAGATTTGGTAAAAGCATGAAACTGCTCATGTAAATATTGCGTACGCGTTTAACAATTTCGTATTGCATAATGTTTGTAACAGTAAAACATTAATAATACGATTATACTGAGAAGAAGAAGAAAAATTGTTTATGAATCTGTGTATCTCATCGTTAAGGCGAAAACAAATAATAAACTATACGCGTCTTATTTTTGACGCAAGAACAAATAATTATAAGCGCCTTTTATGTGATACTTCCCATAATGGCGCTTTATAAATTAGCCAAGTATTATTATTAAATTGTTTATAATGTTTTTTCTTCTATTTTAACGGTTCTAAATCGGAAAAAAATTTGCACAGAAAAATAAATTGCCTTGTAATTTTTTCTGATAAAAAACTTAACATTTGCTTAATTTTTTTCTCTAATCCATGAAATTAAATATAAAGTTCATTTCAGATAAATTATTTCCATGAGAAAAACGTATAAATCTGGCAAAAAAGGCAACGGGGTTGTTATTAGTTTTATTGATTCTATAAGAGATATCAAATTCAATGACTGCACAATGGGAAATTGAAGAACTCAAATACATGTTTTTCCCAGTAGAATCATATTTCTTGTTATGCTATGCTGTGCCAAATAAAAAAACTTTTAAAAATACATTTAACTATGATATACAAACTGAATTGGTTGTTGTTAACTAGAATGATACTTTTGAATATAATTGTGATAAAATTATCTTGGGCCACTTGAAAGATAAAGCATGTTTTTTTTTTTAATCTCAAATCTGTACACTTGATGTTAATTTCTTAATCAATTGTAAAATCCAACAAAATTATAGTTTTTGACTGGCTTTTATCATTTTGAAAAACTGCTTTGGTATGTTTCTGCTAATAAGAAAAAAAGAGCAAGTTTCAGTTAAATTAATATATTATGTATTTTTTGGGTAAATACTTACTAAATTGATTTAATCAAATATGTTGATGACACTTTAAAAAAACTCTTACAAACGTCACTAAATCTATGACATCGATATGCCAAATTACTAGGGATGTTTGATATCTGAAACGGGGTGTCACTGCGGTTTCAGCTACCGGAGACTGGCGAGGAACCGGTCATTTATCGAGTTTCTTTTTGAACCGATTCCCGCTGGCTTGAAGATTCGATTTACTACGACTTTCCAACGTAAAAGCATCGGTTACTCCATATGTTTCCAGTTTATCATAAAATTTTACAAAAATAAAAACCGATTCCAAGAATAGCCGGTTCCTCGGAGAAATAATATCGACGGTTCCAGTGACAAACAAGTCGCCGAGACAAAGTAATCGGGACAGGATTATCAAACATCTCTACAAATTAATCAAACATGAATAGTTAAGCAACCTCAAACGGGAGTACTACAAAAGTGGTTTAGAGTTCAAAGTTTACATTTGAGTAGTAAATACAAAAGTAGTATTACCTTTTTTTTGGGACGAGGAGGTCTCAATTACCATGGCGCCGATTACGTTAATAAAAGAGTTGTTCGCGTCTTACAAACAATGGGTAATAGCTAATCCTAGCCTGATAACGGATGTGGAAACCTTAGCAAAATGGTCATCCTACTTCGTGGCTGGGAAATTAAACAAATCGGCCGCCGTGTCAGAGCTCATCTACTCGCTGTCCAATCTGTTCGTCCTCTACAACGACACCCTGATCCTCAAGTCGCAAGTGGAGTACGAGCAGGACCAGAGGAAGGAGAACCTGAAGTACTGGATGACGGTGCTGCACTTTAGCGAGGTGTTCGTGGAGATGAGCGCGCGCAGCCGCTGGGGGGCGCGCGGCAGAGTGGAGCGCCGTGGCCTTGCTGCAGCTGGTGAAGTGCGCAGCCAACCTGGTGCTGGTGTTCCGCTACCGGGAGCGGCCCGTGCAGCACCCGCCGCTGCCCACGCTCACCCGCAAGAAACTGACGGAGCCCGCCCCCCCAGCGCAGGAGGAAGGCTTCCGTCTGCGCCGCAGCGGCCGCGTGGTGCGCCGCGTGGAGCACGCGCCCCTGCCGCAGCTCCGCAACTGGAAGCCTCTCAGCGGGGACGGCTGCGCCGAAAACGATGCCAAAGGTGGGAACGAAGCGGCTCAGCTGACGGGCGAAACCCTCTACGTGCTCAAGCCCCTGCTGCATCTCGGCTCTATGGCCTGCTTCGGGACTGACTCTTGGAAGCAGTGGTTCTTCTCCTTGGCCATGGACTTATACAGCTTCTCCTTGTACAGTGAAGAAATGAAGCACCTGAACTATGAGCAGCGGGTAGAGATAAGCCGGCGGAAACTGTATCTCCTGTACTACTTGCTCAGATCCCCGATGTACAATAAGTACAGCAGGTCTTTAATTAACAACTTCTTGAGGAAAACAGCGCAGAAAGTTCCCTTTGCCGGGAACATTTGCAACCCAATCCTACAGTACTTATCAGTGTGGCGGGACACGTACTTCTACACATGGTCTAGCTAGTCTTCCAGGAGTAGTTGGTTTGGGTTAGATTTTAAGAACGTTATTACTTTGTTGCGGCGTTGTTACCCTACTTCTAAGATTATGAAGCATACTCTGTTTTTTCTTCATCTTTGAAATATGTATGTTAAAGTTTTCTTTCAGGTAACTTGTCTAATAAGCCTTAATTGTCTGTAATTCCCATCATAAATGTGGGCGGCGAACATTTAACACAGCAACCTCTAGGATCTAGTTTTTTTTAAATACGTTTATTTAATATCATATGCAAATTGAATTTTAAATAATTATATCCAATCGACTTGTTTGTGAATGTTAAAAGTTTGACCTTTATTTAATTAATTACCATAATTGCTATATTATAATATATACACATTATGATGCGCACTTGAGGTGAACTATCAAGAAGCTGCGCTATATAAATTCACTGCTATTATTATTGTAAATTATTGTTAGCCCATACTGGTAAAATTTCACATATTATTTAGTATCTACCAAAAAAGAAAAAATAAGTAATTTTTTTTTAATAAAGAACAACTTTCAACATACATAATACATCATTATTAACAGATTTATTGTCTTCTTTCTTACAATTATTAGGTTTTTTGATGTATGAAAAATGTATTTGTCTGATGGAATTGGTTTTTGAATAACATTATCTTCTAGCCAAGGGGTGCCATAACTTTCTTTTGACCGAATAAAAAATATTTTTCTGGTAAAATTTAACAGCTAGAAAAAAAGTGCTTACTTCATTTTGTAAAATAACAAAGGTTTTTGTTTTTAAATACATATTCACACTAATCCCTAATTTCCCCGGGGTTAGGTTTCTGCAATGCAGCCATTTAAACAGAAGTTTATTTCCAGTTAAAATAATATGCAATCATTTAATAATATTAACCCATAGTACATTTAACAAGGACTTGAACAAAAAATCTTTGAATTTTTTCACACCTCCTTCATACGGCTCTGATGATCTATGTATACCCAATGACGTTACTCTCAAAGTGGCAAGCAATAATCACGCTATTTGGTGTGACTGGTGTTTAAGCCGATTTAGTACTAAACTGTCACCCGTCGCTTGAGGTCGTTTCAAGCAAGTATGGAACGCGGTCCGAACTTCGGATCTGCTTCGTTCGTACACATATATTCTATGAATGTCTATCTTTGTCATACATGACCGATATTTGAATGATGAATTTACTGGTAACGTGTGTGTTTTGCTTGCCACATTTTGTGTCAATATTCTAAGACTATAACGTGTCTATAAATATAACGTCATTGTGTATACCACTTTTGATTGTCTCTTGTCGATTGGTTCTTGTCGGTTAGCTGTTTCTCAATAAATCTTATTTAAATAATTTTTCTGTGAGGAAATCTGGTTTAGCAGTTTCCACCTCCTCCAGAATTGGGATTACAACAATTTTCATTACGCAATGTTAATTTTTCTAGATTTATCCCATTTATAGTTCAAATCCTCTAAACCAATAACATAATTATATTTCTCGATAGATAAAAAACTACAAAGAATGAGGGATTTCTGTAATAGCTATCGATTTATTTTTATACCTGGCTGAAAGGTGTTACTTATTTTTAATTCTATCTGTAATATACAAACCATTCCATTTCTAGGGAAAATTTATTTAGATTAGTGTGTGAAAGGGCGTTTTGTATGTTTTTTTTCACATTTCTACATTTTAGTCTGTACGGTGAAATTTTATATGTATGCATGAATATGTGAATGTGAAAAGGAGATATTATGCGAATTAATATAAAATGGCTTGCGTCAAACTACTTATCATATTGTCAGTGTAAGTCCAATACCGCGTATGAGCCAGTCATTTCAAAATACGTTTTTTTGGCGCTTTCAGTTGAACGGCACAAGCCGCATTGATTGGCACATTCAAATTTTAAAATTGACCAATCAAATGCGTGCACTCGGTTAAAGTCAATACAAAGAAGCAAGCAAGACTGCGTGAAATGGAAACGTTTTTTGTCCCTCCTGAACATTTTGACAAATATTTCTTCCGCGGTATTGAACTTACAACGATGATATATCATACGTAATAAGAGGGGGTGTGGCGAAATTCCCCCCAGTAGGAAAGGTATTCCGTACCGACCTGCTGGTTCTCTGAATTTTTTTGCTGCATTTATCTTATGATTTCCCACCGCGTAAAATTATGATTTAACTTAGTTTCACCTATTTATTTTCGACCGGTTTGGTTTCATCCTTTTACGGGCACCTTCAGACTGATAACTCCACCAGTCTGAAGTTGCCCACAGTAGGGTGAAACCGGTCCCATGTAAAACAAACAATTGGAACAAAGTTATTATTCTTTTGTTTGTAATATTATTATCGAATTTCACAACAAAGTAACTGTTTCAAAAACAGATCTTTTCATTTGATTGTTTGCTGAATACCATAATGTTAAGTCGAACCTATCTTAAGATGGATTCGTCCATTGTACCGATAACTCGTAGCCATAAATAGACTGGTTCGGCCTTAATATATTGCATGGCGTAATACATTTAACCTTAGTTGGAATGCGAGAAAACGAAATTGTGTTATTATTTTCCAAAACCTAATAACTATATGTACAGATAATCTTAAATACTAAATTCTGAGGAAAATGCCCATGAAAAAGATTTATCTCATTTTTACGTACTTTAAATTATATTATATTTTTTTATGCCATTTGTTTATTACTGTATAAAACGGTGCTTTATGTCAACCAAAATAATTTTTAAAAAGTTACAATTTTAGCCATTGTGTTAGTGTTATATGAAAGATTGATTCATCTATTTTACCACTTACTGCTCAGATATGTTTGAATAAAATGAGATTATCTCCCCACTTTGAGCATTTCATTTATTAAAATTAGTCTAGTTTAAAATTCCCTCAGAAAGCAAGTTCTTGTGAGCTGATAATTTGTGAAATGTTTTCTTAAAAACCACTTTTACTTTGACAAAATATTATGTCGTTGAACAAAAAAAGACAGATTTACTACTTCCAACGAACGACTGTTGTCGTCGTCAACTAATGGCATTCTCACGTGGAAGTGATGTGTTGCGGCGATAATAGCATTATAACAGTTAATAGATTGCGTTTTATTCATGAATGCTACCATGTTTATATTAATTAGGAAATGGGATTATATGTTAAGTTTAATAAAACAAATATATTTATGTCATGACATTTTCATGAATACTTTTTATTTATTTTTGATGCATTGTATCGGCAGGTTGACATTTTTTTAATAAAACTACATATATTTTATAAGTTTTTGTTTCTTATTCAGTCCCTGTCATTATCCTATCGTATGCCATCATAATACGTTTTCCTGTCATGTGAGGTTTTCGATAAGCGGAAAAATAGTCTCATCCTATTTCTTAATAATAATTTAGGCCTGGCCCGTGACGCTAGGTGACATTAGATAGAGGGAAGAGTAGGGTAATACATTAGGTAGGTATAATAATATTAATGCGGGCCTGTCGGATGATGTTACGATGAGAGGAAGCAAGTCCCCGTGTGGACAGTGATCCAAGCGAATGATATGTCAAGTGCTTCAGAAAGTAGGAAAGTAATTCAACAGATGTGGCAACACCACTGGCGGGTGGAGTACTCTCTCAGTGGCGGATCAGCTTATAACTTAGAATATATTAATAACTGTTGGGTGGCGCCAGGACCTCCCAACCACAGTAATACTGCTGAGTAAATTAGATAAACACTTAACTTAAATTTTCAGTTAAAATCTAGATACTAAAATGGTTTGCATTTTAAGGAAAATATAAGTTCCCATCATCGTATGAGTCTAGAGAGACTTGGTACACATTTTAAATAAACCCAATCGGAATATTTCAAGGCTGCGATTAACATAAAATGGCGAACTTTCACTTTAATTTATAAAAATATAGAATTCAACAAAAAATAAAATTGTTACAGTAAAACCACGTTGAACAATAAACTTACCTTAGTTTGGTTATTCTTAAATCAAAATAATTAGTAGAATAGGAAGGCGAACACTCAATTGTAACTAATCAAAATATTTTAACACCATCATAATCAATGATGTTCTCTGTAGTGTAGATGCTAAGGTTTGGGTTTCAATTCCAGTCAAAGATTTACAAAAATATCTATTTGAAATGTACCTGAATTTAGAATAAATGGATTTACTGTATTTCTGTATATCATAAAATAAACTGAAGACATAAGACAACTTACATAATAATATTTAAAGAAGAAAAAAAAGGTGAATTTCACCACTATCTTCTTACTAATAATCCCTTATAGGACGCCTAAAAAGTAAATTATAATAAAAACAAAGGTATCAATAACATTTTGGCAACAGAGGGATTGTATTTTCAACCTCAATAATAATAAACATTTCTGAAGGAAAAAAAAACACAATCAATATCAGAGTGGTCACAGAAAACAATTCATGAAAGGTTTTCCAGAGCAAGTTCTACCTTTATCTTGGATGTTTTAAAATCGATCTTGGGGAGTAAATTTTCGATCAAGTCTCTATTCCTTTATTATATAAAAAAAACAATTCCCAGGAATCTTTAACAATTCTAATATTTCCAGCCATCAACCCTGGTGATTCTTGCTCTGTGGCCACCCAGAATATGAGCCCACTGCCGTTATATTTTATTTAGTTGAAACTCACTCAGCTGTCAGTTTTTTTTATGAAAGTCAGCTAAATGTTACATAGAATGTGCTGTAACTCCATTGATGTATAATAAATACGTTTTGATAGGCTGAACAAATAATTAAAAACAATTAAATAAATCAAAATTAACCCTTTGCACTCAAAGTTCTTTATCAGGTGGTAGCAGTATTTTAAATACATATGATATTATATTACATATTTAAATACTTACTTTATAATAAAAAGAAGAAGATAATACAAACAACGAAACGAAAATAGCAAAAGAAAATACTCATACAGGAACCGATAGTTCTAATTTTATTATGAGTGAAACCGTTTCTAACAGTTTCTTCACCTAAACATTTGAGGTGTATTGTTTTGTAAAATACATATTAATTTAAAACGTTTTTTTTTTCATCTCCCAAAACATATTTTTCCAAAAACAGTGTGGTGAAGGTTGACTCCATTTGCTTAACGTAGCTACCATGGTGCAGCAATCACATAGCCTTGTAGCAAAGTGCAAAGGGCTTAATTGAGATATAATTATATTGAAGAAAAAGAGTATAATACAAAATAAAAAGCAAAAGAAAATGCTCATACAGGAACCGATAGTTCCAATTTTGTTATGAGTGAAACCGTTTCTAACAGTTTCTTCACCTAAACATTTGAGGTGTATTGTTTTGTAAAATACATATTAATTTAAAACGTTTTTTTTTCATCTCCCAAAACATATTTTTCCGAAAACAGTGTGATGAAGGTTGACTCCATTTGCCTAACGTAGCTACCATGGTGCAGCAATCACATAGACTGGTAGCAAAGTACAAAGGGCTCAATTGAAATATAATTATATGAATTATATGAGTATAATACAAAAACAAAACAAAAAAAAAACTAAAAAAGAAAAAGAAAATACTCATACAGGAACCGATAGTTCTAATTTTATTATGAGTGAAACCGTTTCTAACAGTTTCTTCACCTAAACATTTGAGGTGTATTGTTTTGTAAAATACATATTAATTTAAAACTTTTTTTTCATCCCCCAAAAAAACATTTTTCCGAAAACAGTGTGATGAAGGTTGGCTCCATTTGCTTAACATAGCTACCATGGTGCAGCAACCACATAGACTGGTGGTAAAGAACTCAATTGAGATATAATTATATTGAAGAAAAATAGTATAATACAAAACAAACAAAAAAAAGCAAAAGAAAATACTCATACGGGAACCGATAGTTCTAATTTTATTATGAGTGAAACCGTTTCTAACAGTTTCTTCACCTAAACATTTGAGGTGTATTGTTTTGTAAAATACGTATTAATTTAAAATGTTTTTTTTTTTATCCCCCAAAAAACAGTTTCCCAAAAACAGTGTGATGAAGGTTAGCGCCATCTGTTGCTACCATGGTGCAGCAGCCACATAGACTGGTAATAAACAAAAAAGACTCTTACTAATGACAAAGAGAGTCACTCTTATCAAAGAGTTGAATATAACGAAAAAAAAAATAAAAATGCCTTGCAAAGGACTATTAAATATATATTAATTAATGAAAGTTGAATTATCGAATGTTGAAATTGTTACTGTGAAAATTAAAAAAATCCGTGTAATGTTGCAAAAGAATGGATAGTAAGGCATTGAACCTAAACTTTAGGAAACTTAATACTATAAATAGGTAATTATTATACTCATCTTGGATCCCAAGCGAGAAAATAAATATATTATTTTAAACACAAAGTTACTAAAATTGTTGAACAAGAGTTTTAAAAGTATTTGAATACATATATGTTTAAATAATAATGTTAATTAATACTAATAGAACACAAACATTAACATATTGCACGATAGCAATATTTGCGCATAGCGAACAACTCACTAGCATAAACAAACAAAAAAAAACACTGGACTGGGTAATCCGATCTTGACGAATCAAGAATCAACCACAAACATAGTTTGGGTTACAGGTTGAAAATATAACAGCTAAACAGTTTGTGGTGTACATATATGTCTAAACACTGTGAATCCGATCGGTGTGGGGCGCCTTCAGGGCGATGGACACCTTGCACAGGTTCTCCAGCAAGTAGGATAAGTCTTCTGATATATCAGTTATCGGACGGGTTATGACCACCATGTCTGGAAGGAGAATAGGTATTAGTCATTATTTATTTATGGATGAGTTGCCACTTAGGGATGACATGTAATATATATTGATACTGTATAAATATACAGTAAACATGGAAGAATATGGCTTTCGGTATCGACGGTCCAGCAGAGAAACGTAGCAAGTAAAAATAAACAGCAATATCGACCCTGGAAAGGCAAAACTGAGTTGAGTATGCAGTTTTGATCAGTTTTTTTTCTGCATCGAATGCTCCGACTCTCGTTTGATTCTAAAGACTTTTATGGTGCTTTAGCCATCTAAAGTAATAATATTTTAGGTGTGCAAAAGGTTAATGATTCACATTATTAGATTGAATTATTCAAATGGTGAAATTTGCATCAATAACATATCGTCACCCAAAAGGGAAAAGAGCTGAAGTGCCATTTTGGGAAGTTTACACCAGAGCACTTTTTTAGTTTTAATAAGTCTTCAGTGCCTGGTTGAATTTTGAAAAAAAAGGTAACTCAAGGCTCTCACTTAGTTCTCGCTCAGTTACCTGAAGTGACAAAAACTAAAAAATTCCCAAACTTGTGTCGCTTGAGTTAAGCCTTCTCTCAAATGGTAAATATATTTTAAGTGGCTGAAGCGCCACAAAAGTCTTCAGAATCAATCGAGAGTCAGAGCATTCGATGCAGAAAAAAGAAACTAATCAAAACTGCATATTTAACTCATTTTTGAAAGAAGTGTCGCTTAAGCCCTTTTGGCTTTCCGGCGACGATATATTGAAACATGACTGGAAGATAAATCATGTCAGAAATTATATTATATGCTGAGGTCATAGTAATGTGGCGAGTCATAAAATTATATTATAAGCTGCGGTCATAGTAATGTGGCGAGTCATATCAAATTATATTATATGCTGCGGTCATAGTAATGTGGCGAGTCATATCAAATTATATTATAATCTGCGGTCATAGTAATGTGGCGAGTCATATCAAATTATATTACTCGTATGCTGTGGTCATAGTAATGTGACGAGTCATATCAAATTATATTATATGCTGCGGTCATAGTAATGTGGCGAGTCATATCAATACGTGTTGCAGTTATACCTGGGTGGTTGGTAAGGAGTGCCTTGCAGTAGATGTGCAGGAGGCTTGTGATATCATCTTCTAAGATTTCTCCCTTTTCAAGGACGCGTTCACTGTTCCTCTCTCGTATCAAGTTTAGTGCTGCGTTCCACCTGCAATACACATTAGTTTAGAAAACAATGCTGCGTTAAAGTGTGGTGAGTTCATTTAAGTTTAAAGATACTCGGACTGAAAGGGTACCCTCATATGTTTTATATGGAATTTGTAACTCGTCCATATTTATTAATTATTTTATCTTATTTTAAATGATAAATATGATGTATTGTTGTTTTCAAAGTACATCACCTGTATCCTTAATACTATTTTTAATCACCTACTGAATTAAAAATCCCAAGAAAAGATAGTACTAGATGAAATTCCCACCCACCTACCCTAGTCTTGAACTGAGTTGAAATGTATTACTTCATAAAAGTGGTCCACAAACTTCAGTTAATTATATACTGTAAAAGTAACCTTCATATCAATTTTAAAAGGTGTAGTTTTCTTCAGTCACATAAGGGTTAAAGCAAGGTATCGATTTTGAATGGTGGTCTTTCACCAGGGCGATACTGAGAACATCTACCACTTTGGAACGTGTCGCAAATATACTACATATTATTTTATCTTAATTAAATTTGAAATAACACAAATAAATAAAAATAAAATTTATTTGCGGACGCCAAGATTCGAACCCACAAACTCAGAATTCAAAGCCAAGGATCCTAATCGCTGGGCCGCGGAGGTCATCGGGGAAGTAATAAAGTTGTATGCGTACCTCTGCTGGTTGAGCAGCAGCACCAGCATGGAGTCGTCACAGGGGTGGGCGAGAGCTACGAGCGGGGGTTCGCTGCCCCAGAAGCCCTCGGCGCGCACGCAGTTGATGAGCGCCTCGCGCACAGACACCACAACCCCGCTGCCGTCCGCCGCCTAAACAAAACACAAATTGTAATATGTACGCAACATATATGCATACAGTGAAAAAGGTTCACAAACTGTCTGGAGCCATTGAGACGGTGGCATCTCCAATTGGGGTAAGTTCTGAAGTTGAAGGTAGTGGAGTAAGAGATGGGTAAGAAGAAGGTTGGGAAGTACCTGGTTATTTAGATCTGGTCACCAAACACGGCCAAAGCCATTTCATGTAACGTTTCAATTCTGAACGGTGGTCTTTCACTAGGGCGATACTAAGAGTATCTACCACTCTGAAACGTGTCGCAAATATAGTATATATTATTTTAATGTGAAATAACATATAATATCCTCAGTGTATGTTTTTTTGGCGCTTTCAGTTGAACAGCGCAAGCCGCATATATTGGCATATTCAAATTCTGAAATTGATCAATCGAATGCGCGCGCTTGGTTAAAGTAAATACAAAGAAGCAAGCAAAACCGCTTGAAATGGAAATGTTTTTTGTCCCTCCTGAAAATGATTCTTCCGCGGTATTGAACTTACATCGACAATTACATCGAAACCCTATAACAGGAATTTACTATATTCTCCTTTCCCTATAAGCTTGAAAACTTTAATTTAAAGTTTTGTACATTTGAACTGGCCATACAGTTAATAATAAGCTTACTAATTTTATTTATTGAACAATGAGGTGCACTGGAATCTAGCTACCACTGAAGCAACCAGCCATCAACCAAGGCTTAAAACAGAAGCAATACTTACAGGTGAATACACTGTTCTGGTGATTTATTGCAATAAAACATGGTAAATACTTACATTTTTGGCAATCGCCGAATTGTAAATTGCTAGGATCATTTTGCTGTTGGTCTCAAGCAGCAGCAGGAGCTGAAACACCAGCTTGTAGAGGCCCTTGCCCACCTCGTCGCACAGCACCGAACCGCGCGCTCTCCACACACTGCAAACACACACACACGGTCAAACAAGCAAACCTACTTACATATAATATCTGAGTTCTCAAGAAATAACGAGGAACATATTATTGTTTCACGATCTTAAGATACAAGTTTCTTATTGGATATCATAGATAGCTGTCTTTTACCCTAGACATAAGGAACTTAGATTGAATAATAAACAGTGGTACTGGGCGTTGACGATAATTCAATAAAATGCCACGGCTGTTATCGTTGGCAATCGTCAACTGTTGGATATAACCATTGGAAATAACGTCGGCGTTGACGAGACGATATTGATTTTAATAATAATAATCCCCTGTTGGTAGAGTTGAAACAATTGGATCGTTAGTGCCGTTAAAGGTGTCATTTTATAATGCAACAGCTATATTTTACATGCCACCATTTATCGGCCGTTTCGGATAGGAAATCCACAAAGACGTCTAGTAGGGAGGTATACAACCAAAAGATCATTATAATATCGTTCACGTTCTTACAACTTTTTGTTTGCTATGACAATAAGTACATAATCAGTGTGTATCGAGACTGCGTTGCGTTGAATAATATTTGCATATAGCTATTGATATTCAACTATTGGCACAAATTTTCGTCAATAGTGTTTGACGTTGACGACATCTAGCTGTTATTTCCAACGGCTAGTTATATTTTGATACATTACTAAAACACAGTAAAAGTAAAGAATGTGTGTGCGAAAGGAAGGAAGTATATCAGGAAAACAAAAGACTTTGCCTTAAGTATGCAAAGTTTTACAATATTATCTTGCTTTAGTAGTATGATATAATAAAAAGCAATTCTGAATTTTATTGAACACAATTCAATATTTGAAAAACACAGCCAGAATACTCATGTCAATAAGAATACTCATATCAATAAAATCTCATTTTGCATCCCCTACTTACTTTAAAACACGGAGAAGCTATCAATAAAAAGCAATTATTATTGGGGCTAGCATTACCTCATGTGCATGGTCTTTCCTGTCAAAGTAGGTCTCCAGATGTTCGTCCATCTCGAGAGCGGCGTATCGCGAAGAGTCGTGCAGCTTGGGGCACTCGAGCATCTTGGCGCCCGCCCAGATGAGGGGTGGCTCTTCGGCGTTGAGCAACTCCACCACGGCGCTGAGGGCGCTGCCCACGCCCGCCGATAGGTAGCGACTGCCCTCCTCGCACAGGAACACCGTCTTGCTGATCACTTCCTGTAACGTAGCGGTAAATATGATCAGTGATAAAATAAACCGATGGGTTTAACTCTTAGTGTGCCGAAGGTGTCAATAGTTACCGGGCAGTCATCATTATCTTTTCAGGAGTTTTTATATGAACCTCTGGAATACTGGATTCCCTAAAGGTATAATTTCCGTCGTACCTTGTTGACTGTAATTTCATAATAACTCACTTATGTTTTACAAAATGACGTTTTTATCAATTATGCTATCTTCTCAGATGATGTGTTTTTTTTTTCAAATTGTATGCCAATGGAATAAGTGGTTTTTCTGGAATAGCTACTTATATTCGGAGAATTGGTTTTTTCTCTCTCGTATTACTAAAAATAGTTTAATTAAGAAATGTGAAGATTTTTTTGTCCTTTTATTGTATTTTCATGTGGCTAAATACCTATTCTTCCAAATAAACATAAAAGTGCATGAGGTTTTCCTGTAAACACAAACAGTAATGTCACTTTGAATACCGATTTTGTTCTGCCGCACTGACGTAAGCAAACTCAAAATAGTTATTACTCGACTTGTACCGAATTTAACGCTATGCAAAATATCTCTACGGATTGATTATTTTGTTGATAAGTGGTTATGTTTAATTTAAATATACCAAAAACAGGTTTTAAAGGATAAAAACAACTGAAAAGTTAATGAAGAATGCCCGGGTCCTATAGGACACTACAGCACAAAATGGATACAAATGTTGCGTGTTCTATAGGAGCCTCCGGCACAACAGAGGTTAAGAATAATGTCTCACAAGCGGATTTAATATTTTTATATGATACATCAAGGATTGCACCTACAGATCGGTGCTGTGAGACTTCTAGCATAATCTATATCTGATAGATCAGCACTCTCAGGTTAAGGGTAAAAGGAAAGGTAGATTACTTTGAGAAGCGTGTTAAGGCGGTGGACCAGCAACATGGGCTGTATGTTGGGCGAGCAGCGTAGCAAACCGGTGATGGACTGGCGCCACATGTCCTCATTTGGGTTGCGGAAGATGGTGGACAGCGGCCGTCCCACCAACCCCGGTGACACGGCGTTGCACGGCGTGACGTCGCCACCGCTCGAGCCGCTTGACATGGAGTGGGTGCGCGTGCGGGGCGTCAGGATGCCGTGCGGCGTGCAGCTGGACTCTTGCAGGTATTTCTCGTACAGGTGGGACTCGGAGCCCACCTCCTCGTCTGATGACTCCTCACCGCCCACATGCTGAAAAATTGCCAATAGTAAATCTGGTTCTATACTTCCTTAGATGTGTGGCGGAACATAACTAATAATACTGTTAAGTTTTTAAATGTGTTTGGCCAAAAGTGTTGCTTTATTTATTTTGGCTGTTAATCACGGATATTTTAAAGAAACTTGTTCCCAATGATTCGTTTATCAGTGCATGTCGAGTATACATATCGTCGCTGGAAAGGCAAAAGGGCTGAAGCGACACTTTGCTCAAAAATAAGTCAAATATGCAGTTTTGATCAGTTCTTTTTTCTGCATCGAATGCTCTGACTCTCGTTTGATTCTGAAGACTTTTGTGGCCCTTCAGCCATTTAAAATATATTTACCATTTGGGAGAAGGTTTGACTCAAGCAAAACAAGTTCGGGACTTTTTTAGCTTTTTGTCGCTTCAGTAACTCAGTGAGGGATTGAGTTACCGGAGTTCGCTTTTTTTTTTCAAAATCCAACCAGGTACTGAAGACTTATGAATTTTATTGTAGAACGAAAATAACTTTAAAGTGCTTTGGTGTATAGCGCTTCAACCCTTATGCTTTTCCGGCGACGATATATACATCATCAGAGCCTTAGCGTTTTATCTGCGTCTAGGAAATGTTTTGATCTGCCAGTTTGTTACAGTTTCCCTCCAGATACGTATGCCTAAAGCTGCAGGTGCAGGTTTTGGCTTTATTACATCCTTGCTTGGTGTATATACGATAGAATAAATACCTTAGACTTGGGTGTCAGCAACTGTGCAGGCGGCAGCTGCGGTGGTGGTGGGTGCGTGGGCGTGGTGGCGCCGCCCGGCCCCTCTGCCTCGCCGGTGCCCTCGCCCACGCTGCCCAGTGGCTGGCGACGCACGCCCCAGTTGAAGTTGTCCGAGCCCTCACCCTGTAACACACATGTACATTATATTCATTGTGTATCAGTAAATATTATTGGTCTAAACCTTGTGTTAATGAAGTAGACTCCTCCACTTTAGATAAAAAAAAGATGATATTGTTTAGTATTATGTACCTACAAAAGAGTGGATCTTAAGTCAAGTTTTGGTGCACCCGAAGGTTGTTTATCCCCAGTACTAGGAAAAGAAAATAATGTATAGATTGCTTACCTCAATGCTTTCACTCTCATACTCTAGAAAGTCAAAGTCCTTGAACACGCCGAAGTGATCCTGCGGCGCGTCATGACTGCGAGAGCCGCCGCTGAAGTCGCCGGGCGCGCCCGACACCTCCTCTAGGCTGGACGCCATGGAGGACTCCCGCTCCAGCAGCTCCGAGCTTTGGCTAAAAATCACCTGCAAACAACACCGGGACCATTATTACGCAATTGTATTTAATTCAAAGGTGAATATTGCGATGAAGGCTATCATGTATCGGAAAACACATAATGTAAAGCTGTAATAAAAATAAACAAGTTCTGCTTTAGTTACATGTGGCTGGAATAGTAAACACCAGTAAATATTTCAACAAATGGTGCGGATGTTTAATAAGACTGGACTTGCGAGGTGAGTCGCGATCCCTATTCTCGGTATCGAAATTATTGGATCGGCACAACATAATGCGTGGGATGGAAGCGTCTTCTCAATGGGTGAATCGGAACTAATTTGTGTCACTGTACAAGTAAACATATTTACTGATGATTATAGCATATTGTGCCGATTGAAATTCATTATATTACTTATTAAAATTATTGTTAATTCATCTAGAAATGATATATATATTTGTATTTTAAATAATCAAATTACTGTATTTTCCCTTTATGTATGATTGCTGTTTGATAGTGACTGTTGTTTAGGCTTGTCAATCAGAGACCTGGGCTATTGGAGTATGTATTGCCAAAAGAAACCAATATAGCTGACACAGCCAAAAATAAAAATTAGCATCAGAGATAAAATTAACTTTTTACAAGGAATTATCACTAACATTATAAGGGCAATCAAGATAACTAGTCACCACCAAGTAAGTCTAAAACAAACGCTTGAACTTAACAAGCAAGGCATATCACCTAAGATTAATAAAAATAAAAACAAAGAATGTTTATAGAACCAGGAAACTCAGAAACAAAAATCCTAAGAAATAACGTAAGTATGTAATAGAAGTTACAGCAGTATTATTTTCCTATGACGATGAACTACAAATAAAACTCAGTTTCATTGTGTCAACTTTTTAAGCGGAAAACTAATGTTGAACTTTTTCTGTAGCCGATTAAAAATGGAAGCCTATTGAATTAATAACATTAAATATAATTTTTACTTTGTGCAGATGAGACTAAACAAGAACACTCAACACATCAGAAAACTTAGCAACTAGAGTGACCGTAGTGTGAGGGGAAGTTACAAACATATATCTTTTAAACACTGATCTTGGATTATTGTGAAAAAAATTATACTGGAATCAGCACAAAAAAAAACACAAATTAACTATGTTATTAAAGCCAAATACTACTGAAACATAATATTAGGGGTACAATTTTGCTTCTGCTGTTTTCCTATAGATGGCTATAGCGGCAAGTAGTTGTCGAAATAAATAAATCATAGACGTCATGCGAAAAAGCTTAGGCATCTGTCAATATAACCCCATAGAAACATTAGTCGATTTGTGCCTGTATCATAAAGTTATACTCGATTGAAAATATCAGTTTACGAGCCAAATTCTCGACATTTGCGAGAGGAGCAGCATGACAATGCTCGACCCCATATTGGGAAAGTGGTCAAGACATACTTGGAAACGTTAAAATGGGAAGTCCTACTCACCCGCTGTATTCTCCAGACATTGCTCCCTCTGACTATCACTTATTTCGATCAATGGCACATGAACTGGCTTACCAGCACTTCCGGTCTTAGGAAGAAGTAAAAAATTGGATTGATTCGTGGATCGCTTCAAAAGGTGACCAGTTTTTTTCAATGCGGGATTCGCACGCAACCCGAAAGATGGGAGAAAGTCGAGACCAGTGATAGAAAATACTTTGAATCATAAATGTATAACCAGTTTTTTTTTACAATAAAGCCTCGAATTTCGGAAAAAAACGCAGAAGCAAAGTTGTACACTTAATAAATTAACAGTTTTCATATGGAGCAAACGTTTTGTGGTGACATAATTTAAAAATAAAACAATTACTTTGTATTACACCACTCAAATTTTTACTAATGCCGACCAGGTTCAATTAACAGTTTATCATATATTTTTACCAAAAAAATTGATCTCGAAGGCATCTTTTAAAAGAAATATGTTTTTCTAACGTGATTGGTGATGTAAAACAATATGGTTCACCTCTGACTTGATTTACCTTAGAATATATAGTGGATATAAGGTCATCCTATGTGGCAGCGTCAAGTGTAAAGAACAGGTTATTATACACAAGACCAACAGATCGACAGTAAGTTTAGAAAGGGACAGAGCGAATGTGAGTACTTACAGAGGGGCTCTTGGGCAGGCCGACTCTTTGGCCGCACGTGGTGAGCAGGTTCACGAGGCACTCTCGGACACGAGCCTGGAAAATAAATGTCAGTAGACAAATAATATGGAGCAAGAATCCCAATAGAAATTTGTATTAGGCTTAATATGAGAAATTATATATATATTTTTTTGATTTTTATTATAGAACAACAGATATTAAATCCAATTACAGTACAATGGAAAAACAACAAAAATACATTTTTTACAACTAAAAATATATATTTTTTTAAATAATAAGTTTTTTGAACAAAGGTAAATTTTCGGTAAATATATAATTATATTATATTATTATTATTTTATTTTCATTTCTTAATTTTTTTTTTTAAACTTTTTTTATTTTATGTTATCTCTTTCATCGTTTTCATTTAACTCATATGTATTATTATTTATATGGTAGACAGAGAATTGCATCTACCGCTCTGTTACGCTGAAATAAAATGCTACTATTATTATATATATATATATATATATATATATATATATATATCGTTGACGGAAACGCAAAAGGGCTGAACCACTATTTTGTGAAGTTTACAGCAGAGCACTTCACAACAGTTTTTTTTGTTTTACAATAAATCTTCAGTTCGGTTGGAATTTGAAAAAAAAAGTTAACTCAGGTAACTTAATGCTCTCACTTAGTTACCTGAAGTGACAAAAAACAAAAAAGCCAAACTTGTGTTGCTTGAGTAAAGCCTTCTCCCGAATAGTAAATATATTTTAAATAGATAAAGGGCCACAAAGCCTTCAGAATCAAACGAGAGTCCGAGCATTCGATGCAGAAAAAAAAACTGATCAAAACTGTTTTTTTTACCAAAGTGTCGCTTAGCCCTTTTGCCTTTCCAGCGACGATATGTGGTATGGTTTACATAATATGTACAACACCTGGGGCAGGGGAAACCAGTCCAGTTGTAATAAAGTAGAATAAAAGTTAGGTTAGGTTAGGTTAAGTCTAAAAGTGTTTTAGTGATAGAAATCATGTTCATTCATATTTAGAATTATTGAGATTCAACAATTATATCGTCTTACTCATTAGATTTTTACGCGCTGACTTAGCGTTGGTTTAGTTACGCCGGACGTAGGCCATTGAATTAGACAAGATAAGCCGTGGTTTTAAAGCAAATTTATCGCTATTCCGACCTTATAACACGCGTAACATTTACATCTCGTTTATGAGTAAGGGGGATAATGTTTTAAATTTTATATTTACAAACTACGTAACTTTTAGGAGGGTGCCATCCAAACAATTCTAGTAACTGGGTTGACCTCACACATTAGTAGTCTGTGTGAACAGCATTATGGAGGAATTTATACAGAATTATGGTCAGTTAAAGGTCGGATAACTAATAGGGGTAAAAGCACTGAATATAAAATCTCTAGAGTGTAATCTATACCGGTTTGAAAAAAAAAACTGATGTAAATTTACACAAGACCTTTTGACTGTTGGGGCCTTAGAATGAAACATCGACATAGATTTTATCAACAATGTCGGTAATTTAGAATTGTCCTCGAGCCTGACTACAGATCGCCAACGAAGAAATGACAACTCACATTGACTAAGCACGCTTAATTTAGTCAATGTGAACTGTTGTTTATTCGTTGGCAATCTTCAGTCGTGCTCGGGAAGGATTCTAAATTACCGACATTGTCGATAAAATCCATATCGATGTTTCGTTCTAGGGCTCCTGGATTATTTGTTAGAGAAAGAATTCCTATTATTGAAGTATGATTAATTTCATCCAAAAGTATCGAAAATTGACCGTGCTTCGGGCACCCTATATACAATTCTGTCTATTTACCTCTCCAGTAGATATAAGTATAAATAATACCTGGGACATCCAGGGGCGCTTCCACCCGCTAATGTTGGTGTTATCGGCGGGGGACAGCGACATGGAGCGACGCGGCGAGTGGCACAGCACGCTTTCGGGCGCGGCGGCCTCGCCCGATTCCTCCGTCCCGACGCTGGACACGCTGCTGGGGCCCATGTCCTCGCCCATCAGCAACCCCACGATGGACACAGTCCCGCTGACGGAGCTGGGCCCGCTGCCGGCCGTGGAGCCGCTCTTCTCCGGAGTCAGGTTCATGCTGGCCAGCGAGTTGGGGCCGGTGCTGCCCTTGGCTATGTACTTGCGCCCAATGACCGGAGTCTGCGACAGGTCAAATGTGAAGTCCATCGTGCGTCCTGGTAATTCCTAAAATTACAAAACAAATTTATAAAACAATGTTGTAACACATGTACATATCGACTGTGTTAAGGTCAAAGGCGTTTAGGAAATTTAGGCCTTAATGATAACATAACAGTCATGCTTGAGACCTGATGATAATTTGATCAAATGCTGAAACAGGCCGAGAAACAGTGATCAGCGGGGGCGATTATTTGAAGTGGTAAAAAATTCACAATGGCGCTAATCATCAATTTGCGACAGTGTAAAATGTGACACTGCTTCAAACCACTAGGTCTAAGTTTGCTGGCAACAAAATGTAGAATAACGCTTTTGACAGTCGATATAAAATATTATCACTGGCTCTATAACCTTTCTAGTCTGGCCACCTTCAAGAAGGACCTCCACACCTGTTAGTCTCCTGCTGTTTCACTCCTACCATCTAGCCACTTAAGCTATGACTTTCGAACACTTCTTCACCCTACAGGTTTATTAAATATAAGCCAAATGAAAAAATAACTATATAAGACCACAGATTTTATTAAAAAATATATGAACGGTTTTGTTTAGCCTAGGCATCATCAGGGTGCAAAATTGAATTAATTTAGTTCAATTTAATTGATTGATAAATTAAAATAAAATCTGTGGTCTTATAAAAAGTTATTTTTTCATTTCATTAAATATGTCAAACCACAAAGTAATTGCTTTCTACGAAAATATAAGCCTCTTCAGTGATCAACTTGCTTAAATTCGTACTGTGTTCTTGCCCAACAGGGCCGTTCTAGTTTTATAAACTTGTTATTGACGGCCCTTTAAACATTTTGTATAGCTCATAATTGTGATACATGTTTATAGCAGAAAAAAATTGTGATTTACTCGAGACTTAAGACAACATTGAAAGTAGAAGCACAAGAGGTTAATAACAAAATGGCTTGATGACAGCAAACAGTGGAATTACCTTTTTGATTTGCAGCTCAGTGTCCATCATGGAGGTGGTGTTCGTGTCCCAGTGGGGGGGCACCACCAGCGTGGAGCAGCGAGTCACCACCAACTTCAAAATCTTCATGGCCTCCTTGTAGTTGTTTCCTCCCTAAAATAACAAATAGAAAAATACTCCACATGACCGCAAAAGGCAAAAATAAACTGATACACAAAAAAACAGTTTTATTAACTCTTTGAACGCGTGACGTTTCTATGCTAGGTACCCCTGTACGCGGCACTTTTTTGTTGATAATGTTTCACATTATAGCAGTATAATTACCAGTGTTAAAAATAATCTTTCTACTTGGATCTGATAATTTATACATAAAGATTATTATTTATCACCAACTGACTTTCAAACGTGTGTATTTATGATGATAAACGACGAACAAAGATCTCAGTATAAACAAACTCACCATTTGGAGACGCCATTTTCGGAGACGGCTCGTTACGCTTTGACTGAGAACGGACACCGCGCCGATTAACTATTGCAGCCAGCCAGCACTTGACGTATTTATACACACATCACATTTCACAAACAAAATATTTTTTATAAACATTTTATTTTCGATCCTATTCTGTTATGTATTATTGTTCTCATATGATTCTATTATTATAATTAAGGCTTGAGTAAATAATTATGTTTAGATAGGCAGACACTTGACTTAAATATTTATAACCGTTAAAATTGTTTTGAGGTGTGGTATATTTTATAACAAGGAGATAAGCACAAAGAGATTTCACACACTTGACACGTGAATCTTGTATTTTGTTTTTTCTTCTCTCGCCTACCACTATTAGCGCATACGTAGCAGCGCCCGCGGGCTTTTGGTTTTTTTTTCTGTCGGCGGAATTAGTTCAGGCATATGGTCGGTAAAGTTTTTAGGGAAGATTCTGTGCGGATTTGAGCTCGTGGAGGTTGTGGGACGTGCTAATTCAAATGTTTTACATTTTTTGCCATATTTTCCTATGAGCTGCTTTATTACATTTAGCTGGAAATCAGCTAACGGTATTTTTATTCCAGTAACCGATTTATAAATGGCGAAAGCATTTAACAAATATAAATCTATTATATGAAAGGCCACTTTCTTATACCACTTGGTGGATTTCCTCATACAAGACAAATTACTTAAAATCATGTCAGTCTTGTCAACTGCACCCATTGACTTATTGTAATCAAGCACACATTTTGGCTTTAGGTTTGATGGTTTGGGCTCATTGGTTTGATGGTTTGTTTTACCGGAAGCTTCCATGGAATCGTCATGCAAGGTGGTCAGCATATGCACGTCTCTTTTGTCGCACCATTTGAGGGCAAGTAGTGATCCACGAGATTTTGCCTCAATTTCGCCCCTTTTTAACTTTCGAAAATCAGGCATCATTTTCCGGTTTTTTTTAACAGTCCCACAAGCATTTGTCTTATTGTTATGCAGATATTCGAATAACTTCGGACTCGTATACCAATTATCAACCCACAAATTGTGTCCTTTCCCAACATAATCTTTTAATAGCGTAGTAACAACGGCCCCAGTCATTCCAAAATTCTGTTCGTCTATAATATCACTTCCATCTCCACAGTAAATAATAAAATCAATAACATAGCCAGATGTCACATCGCATAACAAAAACATTTTAATACCAAAACGATGTCTCTTTGATGGAATATATTGTTTAAACATAAGTCGTCCCTTAAACACTACAATACTCTCGTCAATACACAAGTTTTTCTGTGGCACCATTGATTCCTTAAATATTTTTCTAGTATGTTCTAAAAGTAATCTAATTTTAATAAGTCTGTCATGAGGAACTGGGAAATTTGAGTCCGAAAAATGTAACATTTGTGATAATAATTGGTACCGATCTCTCGCCATTGTTTTACTAAAGATAGGAGCTCTGAGGAAAATATCACTACTCCAATGTTCTTCTACAGTCAAATGCTTATTCCGTGTCATCAACATGGACAAAGCAAACAAAGTGTACATTTCTGGTATATCAGTATCTATCCAATTATGTGTACGGGATTTTGGAGTCGGTTCCATCTCGCTAAGCTTAAAAAGTAAAATTTGTTTGTTTCTGCAACAATTTTCTCCATTATATCCTTATTCAGAAAATGTTCAAAAAAATGTAATTCCGGAGAATTTTCTGTTAGGCTGTTGTTTGTTATACCTGACTGAAAATCATCGAATTAATGAATTATTGGGATATGGGGACCAGATGTCCAAGACCCAAAATTATCATCATTTTGTTCCTCGACGACCTCAATGGGTTGCATTTCTATATCCATATTTTCATTCGATACATCAGATGGCTCATATTCTTCTTCGGACATTTCATAATCCGAATCTAGCGCGCCGACAAATTCGATGATTTGTTCTTCGGATAGGTTTTGGTGCTCCATTTTGGGTTAGTTATCTAATATTACAAGAACTTATAATGCTGAATTAATGTGACTAATTGAATCGTATTTGTACTCACAATTTGTATACATACACAATCCTGCTCATTTCCTTTAAATGTTTTTGTAACTCTTGCTTTAATAATAACAAACTTCACTATTTCTTCACGTAAATTTTCACAGATCACAATATATAAAACGTAACCGACATATTATTAATAAGAACACTATACTGTACTATTTTAAACAAAATGTAGAACAATGAAAAGTTATTTCATAAAATAAACATTTTCTTAAATGTAAATAAACAAAAGTAATGCGCTTTCACGGAATCAACGCACGGACCACTCTACACAAACTTGGTGAATCAAGTGCGCAGGCGCGCGAGTCGGTAGGGCGAGCGGCGGGGAGATTTGAATGTTTACGCAAAGGGGATCCCGACCACCGATCACGAATATTTACGATTTGAGAACGAATACAGAATGTTAAAGTTAAAATATTATAGGTGTCGCTAGCATGACGAATGTATGAAGATATTTGTGAAGATTTTACAAATATAGAGCACAGGATTCCGACTTTATCGACGCCAAAACTTCAGGTCCCAACTGTTGAGGCATCCGCAGAGAAGGCACGGGCGGTCGCGCCTCATATGCTGAGACGTCCGCGTTGAATGGGTTAACAGGAATGTTCCCAAAAAAAAGCAACTTTCATCGGGACCTTTGAGTAACAATATACGGAGGTATAGCTAATATTTTTACCCAACCTGTACAAATTTGCGATGAATCACTTTCTCTGGGTTTTTACCTTGTATACCATCAGAGAGAAAGATACAAGAAGAGTCTTCATAAAATATTGCAACACTTCTAAGTATGTAAGAATGTTCTCTGCCCGCGCTAGCTTCACATCATCGAGTCGCATAACTTACGTCAACGGATTTTGAGGTTATTTTCTATATTTTTGTTGATTGAAAGTCTTGCAGTGGTTATACAAATAAATCAAACATTATGGTGATATGTGCTATGCGTAAATATTCAAATAAGATTAAACAAAGATTATAAAACATCACTTTTCAGAGGTATTTCAACAGTTTTAAACTATAGAATTTTCAAATTTTTTAATGATATAAAGACATAAAATCAACAAAAAGGTTCCATCATTATTTAGGCAAACTTTCTGTTATTAGTGTTTGTGTGAAATTTTGACTATATAAATCATTTTAATGATGTATTGATGTTGTTTTGTTTAATGTGTTCAAATATATTTATTAAAAATGTCCGAATTCCATGTGGGCAATACCTAATAGGCTATCCAACATCCTTTGATATATCTTTGTCTCGTTCTATCGAGTCACCATAAAGTGAAAAACTTCTACTACCATCATAATAAGCGGAAAATATTGCTTGTGCAATGATGGTGGACTTAGCTAGCAGAGGAATTGAATCAATGACACCTGGATGGGAACCTAATGCATTTGTCCACTCGGCTACTGACTGGTCTAAATATGCCAAAGTTACAAACAATAAGAGTGTTTTATTTGTTAAAATTTGTTGTGATTTATGTTAAACCAGACATATAGTCAGCGGCTTGCACAGAGTTTTTGATCAGGGTAGGCACTAGAAAAAACAGATTAATTGATAATAGTTGGTACCTTTTACCAACAGATGTCACTGATAGCTATTGGATTTGTTCTGTAAAAGCACTGCCTTAGACGCTAACAAAGATACTAACACATATGAGCCACTTGAACGCGCAACAGCTCACAGCATTCATACTTTGTGTAGTCCAGTGAACATAGAATAATCTACTCTGACGTTTGAGCATATGTAGTGACTGTTTTTGACACGTAGGCAGGTCGGTGGGGCGCTCGCGGCGGTGCAATTAGCTAAATTTTGCGCATATTTTAAAGTGTAGATTTATTTTATGCAATAACTTCATACCATTTGATCCAATTTTATACACATTTTTATACGACTACAGCAGGGTAGGCAGTGCTTATGTGCCTTTAGGGAGTGCACGCCTCTGCTTACAGTCCATTACTGATTTTATTTTATTTACTTCTGCGCTCTATTTGTAACAGTGTATTGATTTTTTGGTACAATGATATGTTAATATGTAATAGTAATTGGTGAGAGAGACTGGTCCAACAGTGCGATTGTTGTGAGAGTCACGATTCTCAGCAATGAGGCAACGATTAGCCCTAATCTTGGCAGTATAACTTTTATGTTACACCAACTTTGCTATTTCTTTATTTTATTTTAATACATATTTTTGGTAATGATAACACTTTAGAAAATCTCTTCTTTATCGTCTTGTTAATTGCTGACACCTATGGTCAGTTAAAAAAATATATGTATACTCATATTATCTTATATTTCTTACCTAGCCAAGAAGAGACGAGAGAGAAAAAGACACTTACGTCGATGAACTTGGCGATGACACGCAGTAGATCGGCGTTGATGGGCTGCGACATGCTGGTGTTCAGGTCGATGTAGTGCAGCATGCAGTGCAGGATGGACAGCACGGGAAGCTGCAGGCACGGCGCGCCGCGCTCCAACACCTCCACCAGGAAGGCAAGCATCTGCAGCGACAGGTGACCGTACGTGTCCCAGAGGTACTTCACCACACACTTGGTCCACTGGAAGCTCTCCTTGCTGAAAGTGCGCCGGCTGTACAGCGTCATCACCGTGGCCAGGTTCTCCAGCTTCTTGCTCTTCTCCACGGACACCTGAGAAAGCATCCCATTTATTAGTACAACCATTCACGGTTGAAATTAAGTTGTTGAAGTTAATATATATTAATAGCAAGTATGTAAATCCTCCCTGTTGAGGCAAAAATCACCAATCCCAAAATACAGTTTTGAGATATTGATATTTGAATATAACTTACCATCACGCCATTTCGTGTCCTTCGCAAGGGTAGGCAGAGAGGATGGACCGCCATACAACTCTGTCTTGGCACACACTCCTTACTCTTCTATTAATCTGACTCTTGACATATTTGATTCAATTGATCGTGCCATGTTTTCCTCGGGCTTTTCCGACTTCTTCTACCATTCGCTTTCGCGTCATATATTCTTCTCACACGCCTTTCTTTGTTCATCCACTCTATATGCCCAAACCATATAAGTGTCCCTTTCTTATTCATATTCACTACGCTTACTTCACCCTAGCATTCTTTCCGGATACTTATAAATGTGTGAATGTATTTGTATTATTGAAATATTTAGTAAAACTTAAGGACGCGTCATCTTAATTATGCAAGACTCTTATTGATTCACAAAAATAATTGCTACCATTTATTTATTGATATGGTATTGCTGCTGAGAGCTCAGTTGTAACCTTTACAATCACATGCGCCATTTATGAGAAAGAGAGTGAGGTTACAACGGATTTATCAGCGGAATGCATTTTGTCGAAGTACGCGATTGAATTCTGCGTACCTGGGCGATGTGGTGGGCGGCTCTGGCGCACGTCTCGTTAGCGCCCTCGTAGTGCAGCAGCATGTATGGTAGTAAGGCCACCACGTTCATGGGAAAGGCCAGACACTGAGTGGGGTCGATCACGCTGAGTTCCAGCAGCGGAGTCAGCTCCGTCAGCAGGCCCACCACGGGCTCGTAAGTGGTCGGGTGAGTGCAGCCCTGGAATACAATCATATATTAACATAAAAGAATAACAACTAATAACCGACGGGCTCTTATTAACCTTTTTCTCCGCGTTATTATATATTATTACATTCAGGATAACAGTGAGCAGTACTTTTTTTGACATACATACATTTTCTTTGGAAAATGAACACATCTTGGAGTAACAATGTATGGAGAGAGAGCTAATTATTTTTACCCAACCAATACACACTTGCGATAAATCACTTTCTCCGGGTTTTTACGTCGTACACCATGAGAGAGAAAGAGACAGCAAATATAATACTCTGCTTCTATGTACTGGCACAATGAACTTGGGCTCCTAGGTCACCACGGGACTCCGCCCACATTTTTTATTATGCCATTAAACTGGACACAACTTAACAGTTTTTTAGGTTATACGAATAAACAAAAACATTGTGTCGATATGTGCTATGAATGGATGTATAAATACCCTAGCCTTAGTCTTAGCCACGCCCAGGTCTGCCGAGTCCGGTAAAAAATATCAAAAACTGACTACACTGCCTTGGATAGATACCACTCTATATACTCTAAGGAATTACATACATGTATGCGTGTAGCGCTGAAGGCACATATTATTCGCATAAGGGCATTGCTATGTATTGGTCAAATTAGTAGTTATCAATCAAAGAGTTGCTATTTTTATAGCAATAACAAAGCTTATCATGTAAGTAAACTTATCGGCATGTAATAAGGGGTATAAAAGCAAAGGTAGCAATCTCCCACAATTGTGTTTTTGAGAAAAGGGCAAAAAACTTGTAAATATTCAATGGGATTTCGTCAAAAGCTGAAAAAAAGTCATCATATAAGTAGTATTTTGATATCTGCGATTATTTGAATCCACAAATTTTGCTTAATGCAAGTATATAAAAATTAAAGTAATTTTTAAATCGGGAGATTGATGCTTTTGCTACTAAGCGTTGGAGATTGCTGCTTTTGCTTCATACAACATTGGAGATTGCTGTGTTTGCTACAAAACTTTCCAAAAAATCGTCGTCTTTATTTTGTGTTGATTAATAATAATATTTGAATAATTTGTATAGCGCCGTTTTTGTGAAAAATCACCTCAAAGGCGCTGTACAAATCTCAATATCTAGTTTTTATAAATATACAGCAATATACTTACCTGGCAGGTTACTTCTGGCAGGACACAATCACCATATCATAATAACTTAAAATTTAGCTGATTCTTACATATATTTTAATTTTGGCTTCAAAGAATACCTTCATTTATCTGATTAGTCGAATTGGAGATTGCTGTGTTTGCTTTTAAAAGAACACAGAGATTGCTATCAGTGTAAGTTTTCCAAATATATTTACTCAAAGCCTTTTCGAAGATATTTTTTTAGAATATATATATTTTTACTATTAATAACATCGACTTTAAGATCACTCATTAATAGAAAGTGCAATTGTTAAGACCTGATCTTGAAAATCAATCAGTTGCAATAAGTATATTATACATTTCGTTGGAAAATAAAATATGTTGAAATAAATACCAATAGTTCATATGTACCTATGACGTATGTATCTGAATCAACCAAATTTTTTTCAGCATTTTCTTATAGACATCGCCTCCTCTGACTGTGCTTCAATACCCCCTATTTTTGCTAAGGTCACCACTAAGGCATATAGTGAAGTCACTTTGAGAAACAGCGTGTAGGTCGGGGAAGTTAGACCATCACCACTGCCTTACTGCTCTTCAATACACCATATTTCATAATGAAGCAATATCGCCAATATTGGGAACTCTACTTTAAGAGACCATTGGAGTAAAGCATGCAGTGGCATTTAGCAAGAGCGTGTGATTACCTTGAGCAGCAGGGCGTGCAGGCCCGGGAAGTTGGGCCAGCGCAGCTGCGACTGCAGGCGGTCAACGCGGTCACGCGCGTCGGGCCGGTCCAGCGGCAGGCGGTGCATGACGCGCGACAGCAGCCCCACACCTAGCAAGAACTCGTGCTCGTAGTCTGACTCTAGCAGGGACACCCCCACCCAGAACAGCGTAGATAGGATGGTCAACTTGTCGTCCTGCAATCATATAATCAATGTATTGTTACTATTTTATTATTGTGCTTTGCTTTTTGAACTGAAAGACTCTTCAAATGTAATTTTAACCTCAATTTTATGTGATGCCACAGAAAGCAAAATCATTAAATAATTTTATGAAATGAGGAATTTATTTAGATGTCCCATTCTATCTGCATATCGTCGGAAAGTCAAAAGGGCTGAAGCACCATTTTGGGAAGTTTACACCAGAGCACTTTAAAGTACAATAAAAATCATCTTAAAATTCAAGTCTTCAGTACCTGATTGGATTTTGAAATAAAAAAAAGTTAACTCAGGTAACTCAATGCTCTCACTTAGTTACCTGAAGTGACAAAAAGCTCAAAAAAAAGTCCCTAACTTATGTCGCTTGAGTCAAGCCATCTCTCAAATGGTAAATATATTTTAAATGACTGAAATGCCACAAAAGTCTTCAGAATCAAATGAGAGTCAGAGCATTCGATGCAGAAAAAAAAACAACCAAAACTGCATATTTAACTAACTTTTGACCAAAGTGTTGCTTAAGCCCTTTTGCCTTTCCAACGATGATATGCAAACAAAATTCAGTCTGTAAATCTTGACTACAAGCAGTAAATTTTTTAAATATTTACTTTGAGGTACTATCAAGTTTTGCCATTCTAGCGACGATATTTTATAATATCAAGCCACTGCAAATATTTGGACCTAAAAAAATTCTTCCACAATACTATTACAACAGTTGAGGACAAAGATTATTATTTTGAAAAACACAGTTTGTATTATTTAACCTACCTGAGTAGCAGAGTCTCCGAGCATCTTTAGCGACTGAGCAGAACGGGAGCGGCAAAGATTCGGACAAATCTTACTATTTAGTTGCTCAGCACATCCTCTGCCTCTTTCTGAAAAAGCCACCAATACATAAGAAATAAATAATAATAAATAAATGGATTATATGTATAGCGCCGTTTCGTGGGAAAATCACCTCAACGGCGCTTGCTCAAGTAATCGATGATGGAGTCATTAGAAATCAATAGTTTTACTTTTGTTTACCTTTGTTGTCATTAGGTGATGATTGTGCATTCTTCCTCATGCAGTAGGAAACCGAGTAGCTAGTGCTCCGAGTGTGGTTTGTCATACACCCTCCGCAACCACCCGGGGACCGTTTGCCTGCAAATATAATACATACAATTGACAAAACAGTCATAAATGTGATATTGATAAATCATAATTTGCTTCCTTTGTTAAACCTCAGCACTCTAAATGGCGCTAAACGTCACTTTGTGGCATTCTAATAAAAGCAATACTACAAATAATTTATCTGTAAATTCTATATGGGTGCTAAAGAAAATGTATAAAGTTTCTAGTGAACAAATTTTTTATGCTGTAATCTTTTAAATTCTATGATAAAAATGTCAGTAAAAGGTGCAATTTGAAAATCGGCAAAGTAATTTTTGAATGTTTCACCTAAAATTCCAGTGAGCATTTCATTGAGAATTCAAAAGATAACTTTTTATGAATTGTATTCACTTGAAACCTTAGATTTTTTTCTAAATACCAGTACAGAATTAACAGATAAATCATTTGTGGTATTGCTTTTATTAGAAAGCCAAGAAGTGTGTATTTTTGGGTTCTGACCCTTAACCCTTTCCACTCGTGTCGAGTGTCACTCGACATTGATTTTGTTCCACCAGCTCCAATGTCGATGTGGCCGACCAATATGCCTCATCATAATGTTTTGTATTACAATATAGTTTCATGTAATGACTCTCAAAATACAACCTTTGAAATAAAAATTATATAAAAAAAAAAACCTAATTTTAGCGAGGAGCTGGTGGAATAAAAACAAATAAAGGCTTGGAGTTGAAAGGGTTAAGTGTAGATCTGCTGCTGGAACTGTTAATATTATTGAATATTGAAGAAGTGCGTTAGATAAGATCAATGAGAATCATACCTCCAGAAGACAGCATGTTACCCTGAGCATCCTTGTTATTAAGGTTGGGTGTGGACTTGAATATTTCCCTCATGAAGTCAAGGGGTCGGAAGTTTGACTCCAGGGAGTCCACGGCCGCCTCCAGCGTCAGCAGCAACTCGGTGACGTATCCTTGCATGTCCTCCCCCTGTTCAGCCACGGTCTCAACAAGGCGAGAGAGGATGTCAGACACCATGCGACCTGTCATGGCCACGCCAATGAATCTGAACACCTGCAATAATATCAAACCGTAAATAACCTGAAATCAATCTTTCAATACAAAATAGTTAAAAATCGCTTCAGTTCGTTTTTAAAAGTGCAAAGACGCAAAATAAGTATTCGCTAGTTTTTACAAAACAACCATTCCTTTTGTCGATTTCTTAGTTGCCATCACATAAACACGTATATGGCGCAAATGAGAAACCTACAAAGTGACGCGATGTAGTGCTAAACTTTCATAAGGCAGTGTCAGTGTTTGTATTGCGTACCTGTAGAGAGCGTCCGGCATAGTGACGCGAGGAGCAGGAGAGCCCAAGTTGCAGGGCCGTCTGGGCCCAGCGCTCGCTGATGAGCGCGTGGGGGAGTGACTCCCCGAACACCTTCAGCACGTGCTGCAGTAATGTGTTCAGTTGGCAACAACTGCGCACACTCCATACTGAAACGACATATTTAACCAATTATGAAACGAAAGGCACATCCAATAAGAGATGCTATTTACTAACCCGTTGACTTGATGACGTAAAGTTATCTCACAAACCCTATTTGCCGACGTTTTATGCAGAACAAAGTATAAAATTATATGTTAAATGTCACAAATATGTATTTATTTAAGGCTGTACCCGATAGAATCGCGGGAGACAGAGTCACGATGCAATGGGATAAATCAGTGATGCAAAATTGTGGCAGTTGTAGAGAGATTTTCAGCAACCTAGCATAAAGGACAGTTAGGTTGGGTTGTTTCAAACCCTCGTCACATTTGATAACCATCAAATGTAATCAGCAGCATTTTGAATGGTCCCCATTGAACACTGATTCTCGGTCCGTTACAGCTTTTGATCAAATTGTGATTAGCTGACAGGCATAATAACATAAATGTTATGCTTGACAACTGATCACAAATTGATCAAAAGCAGAAGTGGGTTAAGAATCGGTGTTTAACGAGGACTGTTCAAATGTCAAAAATTCAAAAGGGTGCTGATCGTCAATTTGATGGTCATCAAATGTGACGAGAGTTTGAAACACATCAACTTATATTAACGTATTTTTAATTTTGCAACTGTCGATTCATAGAGAAAAATCTTTCAATAATGAATTTATGATTAAAAAAACCTCTAAAAATTTGTTTCACTTATTTATTTTTCACCGGAATGGTTTTACCGTGCAACAGGCATCTTCAGATTAGTAAAATTTCGAGTGACTCTGAAGTATTTATAACATCCGTCTGGAATTAATTGAAATGGAAATAAGTTATAAAGGTTTTTTAATAACAAATTAATATTAAGGATAGTTAGGTTGGAAGCGCAAGTGTTACAAACAATTCGCCAAGTTTCGCGCTATTTGCAACTTGTATATACATACTATTTTTAATATTTTCGTAGGAAGCAAGGGTGACTTAATAATACTAAATCATTATTATGAAATTACTACATTATTAAACTTTTTCATTTCTGATTAAGATTTTTACTATGAAGTTAAAATATTATTATGCATTGAACAATTACTATGCATTTAATGGTTCTAATAGGCAAAATGGTGGGTTTGTTAGAAAACTATATCAACGGGATATGATATAGATATTATGACTCTATTATATTATACCCATTCTCTAATAATGATTTTATACCCAAAATAAAATTATCTTCAATAAAGTTTTCTTTAAATTTAATTCAGGTATTTATACAGTACCATTTTTGTGAAACATCATCGCAAGGGCGCTTGCCTAACGCATACTAAATTCTACATTTATCAACTTCCTGGCTAGATGTTGCATCGATAATGAGATAAGGGAATGTTTTTATCATTGCTATCACTTAGGTTATCCAACCCATGGGCCGCGACCCGGTACCGGGCCAAAATGGTACTGGGCCGCGCAAAAACATTAAAAAAAAATCTACATTCAATGAGTCCCCCGCACCCCCTTCCTCACCCTCAGCCGGTCATGGTAAAATTATCAAACGCTGACCGGTCCGCGGCGACAAAAAGGTTGGGGGCCACTGACTTAGGTAATACAGTAAACCCCCTTATAAGGACCCCCCTTACAAGGATACGTAAGAAGTTTCGTTTTTCCAATCCTTTGAAAACAGAAATAAAACAAAAATCCCTTATTTAACCATCACAGGGTATTCCAACAAAACAAGTTTTTTTTTCCGGTTTTTGAAAACCTTGTAAGAAATTTTCACTGTAACACATCTTGAGAGATGCGGGTCTATATCAAAGTTTTGTGATCTATTTTGCAACAGTCAAAAAAAACATTTTGAATATTTGTAATTTTATGATGAAACATTAAATCAAACACAATAACCACTAAGCATTATAACATTATAATACCCTGAATAGGAGCAATTTTAGTAATTTGAATTAATAAAGGGATAATTAAAAATAATTGAGAAGACTAATAAAAAATTATTCAATTGACATTATATCTCTAAGCTATTTTATAGTTATTGCACCAAATCTAGAAGCTTCAGTGGGATTTTTATAGCTTTGAAGAATCTGGCTATTCGATGCAGGTCTAGACACTTAACATAACTAAAGTCATAAAAATGCACATACATGGTAAATATGAAGGGTAGGCGGAAGAAACGTGCCTAGTCATGATTTTTACAATTTTATGTTAAATATGTCAATTTGTTGGCATTAGTAGTCTGCACTAGTACGTTATATAAAAAATCAATAAAACTTACCCAGTGACAAGCGCAATGAATATAAAGTTTTAGTTCATGCTGAATAAACGTGAAATATCAATATCTTATTTTATATTGTTTTTAGGTTTTAATTACAATTATACTTTTAAATGTCCAATAAAAAATAATGACATATTCAAAATATGTTAAAAAAAGGTACTTATTTTAATTTTATTAAATGTTTAAAACGATTTTGAAATAATAAAATTGTTTTTCACAAAATTAAATTACCACTGACTACGCATGTTTCTTCTGCCTAACCTACATATACAATAAATACATAGTAAATATACCATAAATACATGGTAAATATACCATAAATACATGGTAAATATACAATAAATAAGACAGACAAATATGATCCCACACAGTAACGCTTAAATACCAAGGCTGATGGCATTATTTCTGTTTATTTAAACTTAATCGCTTTGCCTATTGCAAAATTCATGAAATTATTACCTACAAATAAAAGTCAAAGGAGTGCTGATGAGATGTGTGTATTAAATTGTGAATTTGGAAAGGAGCTAAATTCATTATAAACAGTGTCGCTTTTATATTGCCCGGTATGGATGATCTGAGAATGATAAGACTAAACGCAAATCGGACCAAAATTAAAAACTCACCTCTTTAGAAAGTCATACCCGTGTAAGATATTAGAGTTGAAAACATTTTTTACGTATCTAGCACGTAGTACTTAGAAGCAAACATGTACTTTACTAGCAGGTAAAAACCAGTTGCAGGTTTTTTAGCTGCTGGACCTTTATGGTGGCTTTTTTTTTCACCCAATGTAAGTGAGGATGACAGGGTTTTGCCCTTTTGTATGTACAAAACACATAGCAACAAGAAGGTGTGTGAAAGGTTAACGATTCACATTATTAGATTGAATTATTTAAATAATTAAATTTGCATCAAATAACATATCGTCGCCAGAAAGGCAAAAGGGCTGAAGCGCTATTTTGGGAAGTTTACACCAGAGTACTTAAAAATTTTTTTTTTTTAAATTTAATTCATAAGTCTTCAGTACCTGGTTGTATTTGAAGTTCCAAACTTGTGGTGCTTGAGTCAAGCCTTTTCTCAAATGGTAAATATATTCAGAATGGCTGAAGGGCCACAAAAGTCTTCAGAATCAAACGAGAGTCAGAGCATTCGATGCAGAAAAAACAACTGATCAAAATTAACTGATCATATTTAACTAATTTTTGACCAGTGTCGCTTAAGCCCTTTTGCATTTCCAAGACGATAAGTACATATTATAAGGATTACATTTTTTTGTCCAACGTGAGAGTGGGATTATAGGTGATATGGATTTCTGTGTGTAAAATATAATATATTTAAAATATTCAATCTAAAAACATAGAGTTTACGCCCGCGATAATCCCCGGAGAGTGTAAGTTTCGATACTTAAAATTTATAAAAAAGTACATCAGTGCATCATGCATAAGAGTGTTTCGATGTAATTTTTTTTCTGCAATTAAAGTTAAAATCTCCCAAAATTTCGAATATTACCATCAAATCAATGAAATCGAACATTTCATAGTCGCCGAGGAACAAAGGATAGAAGAAAATATTTTTTCTGATAGAACTATAAAATGTATTCAAAAAGGTCGATGCCACGGGTATTTCTAATTTAGGCAGACACATTGTTTTTCCCAAGCTTGTCCACTCAACATAGCGGAACATAAAAAGCTAGGGTATCATATTTCTCCGCGCTAAGTTGAGACTCACACGTCAAAAGGGACATATTAAGTTCATTGTGCAGCATGATCAGAATTGAACTGCAAACCATTTTTGCTTGTGGGCGAAAATTACCATTTCAAAATTTTCACTTGTATCCGATGGACTTTTCTGGTATCTTGTGAATAGGGATTTAGTATTAGTAAAATTGCAAACAATTTAAAAAATGAAACGCATTACCCTTTTCACGAGGTGGCGCAAAAAGGACAGAAAGGACAATCAGCGTAATAATCTAATTTGTAAATGTTGTCCTTCTTTATTTTTCATTTTGACAGTTTATCTCATAAGTTCTAACCTTTTTACAAAACGCCACATTTGTAAATGTGTACCAATTATCGTTTATAAAGTCAAGGCTATTTAATAATCTAAGTATGCCAGCTAAGTATTTTGCAGTTGTAATTTTTATTTTCTAGCTATGTTAAGCACCCTCGAAGATATAATATATTGATATTTGAGGCGGTCAACGTAGAAGTGGCGTAACCCATAACATAAAAGAAAAATACTTGTGGAATTCATAGGGAAATATTTTTTGTTGTTGTTGACCTAACCACTTCTATTTGAAGAAACAAATAATTGCACCTTGCAATTGCTAACTTTAACTCGGCGTTTTTGTGGGTTACGCCAGTTCTGAGCTGACCGCCCCATTTCATAAAAATAAGCCAAGTATTGTAATGATTATTTATATATTATTACCTTTAGCAGTGATGTCCTCATAGTTCCAGAGCGGCGTGTTGTGCGGCCGCGTGGCGAGGAAGTGGATGAGCGACTTGATGACGTCTGCCGTGGCCATGTCGGGGCCAGGCTGCGGCGCGGGCAGTCCCGTGGCGCTGGCGTTGGATATGTTCAACGGTGACTCTTTGGACGGCTCCATCTCCACCGTGATGCTGTCTGTAGACTTGTGCGACTCAGGAGGGGCCGGGTGTTTGCTGATGGAGGGGCCAGCCACTGATTCCGGCTCAGCTGTGATGATTACAGGCGGGAGTGAAGGGTAGCCTACACTCTCCACTGAAAGAATATTATAGTATTTGAAACAAAACAATAGTGAAAATTGTCCCTATAAAAGATTCATTGCTTTATTTTAGAAGTAAAAATTACTAACTAACCATCACACTATTCCTCCGCAGGGGTAGGCAGATATCATGGATTGCCACACACATCTTTTGCATCATTCACATATATTCATACTCTTCTGTTATACCGACTTGATATAACCTGGCTTAAGTATTTAATTCACCTGCACATCATATCATCGCCTGAAAGGCAAAAAGGCTAAAGCGCCATTTTGGGAAGTTTACACCAAAGTTCATAAATTTTCAGTACCTGGTTGGATTTTGAAAAAATTTTTTTACTCAAGTAACTTAATGCTCTCACTGAGTTACCTGAAGCGACAAAAAGCTAAAAAGTCCCATACTTGTGTGGCTTCAGTCAAGCCTAGTAAATATATTTTAGATGGCTGAAGGGTCACAAAAGTTTTCAGAATCAAGCGAGTCAAAGCATTCAATGCAGAAAACAAAAACTGATCAAAACTGTATGTTTAACTCATTTTTTATCAAAGTGTCGCTTAAACCCTTTTGCCTTTCCAGCGACGATGTGTTCTCATAACACTCCAAACCGTCTAAATGTCCCTTTCATCTTGTTGATTACATTCATCGTTTACATCAATCTTGGATTATTTTCGCATCTCCTTATTTGTAATACAGTTGAATATTGTTTTGCCACATATGTATATGCCTCACACATGATACAGATCTTATTTCTACAGCATTCGGTCTTTCATCCTTCCTCTGCCAACTCCATGCCTCACTGGCAACTACATTGTAAACGGCTAGCCTCATTTCCTTGGGTGCCGTCCATTATTAACCTGTTAACCGAGGATGACTTATAAATACGTCAAACGTAAACAGTATCAAATACGAGTAGGACTTATAAATAAGTATATGTTGTCCCCTTAAACCGACGGGACGTATTTTACATTCAACAAATGTATGTCATCGGTACATGTATCGACATGAATTTAAGACACGGAGGAAATCAGCGGCGCTTCGCTATTGTGTGGGGTTTTCTATTTTATTTGTGTGCTTTTGTTTATTCTTTTGTACACACGTCCTTACGAAAAAGTGCGCGCCCGTTGTGTCTTACGTAATTACAAAAGGAATTCCCCGGTTAACAGGTTGATTAAATTTCTCACATTCACCCTTTCTTCTTTCAATCTCCTTATCAGCTCTCCCGTCTCTCCTGAACAAACTTCCCAAATACACAAACTCATCTTCTTGCTTTAACGATTAACCGCTCACAACTACATGACAAGATACAAATGGGTAGATGCACGTGTGTAAATAGGGCAAGAGCATGCCGAGAGTATTACCATCAGACTGCCCCTGGCCATTGTTGGTGGTGGATAAGTTGGGAATATTTCCTTGCAGGTAACTGTCAAATACGAGGTCAGGTTCTGCAATCAACACATAGTTTATTTGCAATTAATAGTTGAAAGAAAAGAAAGTCATATAAAGTTCATATATGTACATCGATTGTGTTAAATACAGTTGAGAAATTGTTCTTCTTACCGGTGAATATGTGAACCACCACGAGGAGCGGGGGTATCGGCAGGCCGAGCCCCAGCCGCGAAGTCTGGCTGTTGAGCAGCAGGCGCGCCACGGTGAGGTGGTCATTGTGCGCCGCCACGGCGATCAGCAGATTCAAAAGGAGCTGGCGACAATGGTCATGCACCAGGGCTCTGGAGTACAAAATGTAACATTTTATTATAATAATATTCATTTATCAATTCAATATAATATTAAAACAAAGACGAAGCTCGATTTATGCGAAACTGGTTGGCGTTAAAATATTTTAAAAATCGTGGTTTAAAACAAAGTGATCTTTTATTTTAATATAATGTCAAACCACAAAGTGATTGCTTCTTATGAAAAAATCAACATAATACTATAAGAGATGCCCTTTTATGAAGGATTAATTTTGTATTATTTACCTGGTGTGGTCCAGACCGAGGAATATAATGTGCAGCATCAATGGCACATGAATGGACCAATCCAGTTCCACTCCATCTAACACCACGTCGCAGAGAAGCATCACCGCTACGTTGCATCTAGAAATAGAAATTTTATCCATAAATAATTGAGTTATCATTTGTGTTAATATTTAATAAGGGGTTAGGTTTGTTCGAAGTTCAAAACTTTTTCACCGCCCGCGACATACGTAAATGTCAATAAATTCATTTTAGCTGTAGCTTTAGGTATATCGATAGTTTCATGGTAAATTTTGCCATAGTTTCAAGTTTGTACAGCACCCTTGAGCTGATATATCACAAAGTATAGCGCTATATAAATTAGCCAAATATTATTATTATTATTTTTAGGTAAATCTGAGTACTGGGAGACTTAAAAATAAGTATAAGATGTTTATAAAAAAAGATGAGCATTGTAAATATTATGACTGAGGATTCTGAAAGAAACTAAAACCATATTAATTAAAACAAATAAAGACAGTGAAACCCACTTATAAAGTTTCCACATAAGAAGTGTTTTGGTTTTTTCAATCACTCGTTCTTATGTCGGTTATGGAAAGATTTGCTGGCCTCTGTGTTTCCACCCTTCTTCAACATGGGCTTCTTCAAGATCCAGGTTCACTCCTTCCTTTCCTCAAAAAGACCCTTCACACAGCAGCCCCAAAAATGACATAGGTCCGAGTGAAATTATTTCCCTAAAAGCCTGCTGGGTGGAGTTAATGTTAAAAAAAATATATGAACCTGTGGAAGCCAGATATTGGCTGTGCACTGTCGGGCAGATATTCGGTGAGCGGGGCGAAGTAGCCTCCATACTCTGGCATGGGCAGCGGGTGGGGCTGGGGGTTGTCCGGTTTGTCCTCCATGGGCAGGTTGCTGTGCGAGCCCGTGGGGGTCCGCTGGCTGGGAAAGTCTTCAGACGACTGGTTCTAGATCACAAAGAAATTAAATAGTTAAATTAAATATCACATTATTTTTCAACGAGGATGGAGTAAAGGCATTGCATTAAAATAATTATTGCACTAAATTGTATTTTCTCTACAAAAATCAATGGATAGTGACTGACCAAAATACATTGGTGAAACTCTATATAGGATAAGAGTTTCAACCGCTGCTGAACTACAGCATCTTAATTTGGACAGGAAGTGGGGGAAGAAAAGAAGAGAAAAGTTGAGAATCACTTGGCATTTTTTCAAATATTTTTTTAAATAGTGAATACCGCACAAGTCGCAAGTGCTCCAAACCGTCTAGAGGCATTGCGACTATGATATTCCCAATTGGAGTATGTTGTGAGGCCTAAGGTAGTGGGGAGGGGAAGGAGATGGGTAAGAGGAAGGTTGGAAATTACCTGGCTATTCAGATCTGGTCACCAAACGCGGCTAAAGCCGTTCCGAGCAACGTTTTGATTCTGAATGGTGGTCTCATAATACCGGTGTAAAACTTACCAGAGTGGTGTCCGTATTGGGAGAGCCCGGTTCCTCCATTGTCCGGGTGATGGCCGGGGTGAGGGAGACGCGTGCCGGTTTTTCAGCGACCGGTGGCTCGGAGGGACGCACTGAGGACCTCAGCACACTGTCTGCCTTGGGGCTGCAACAAGCATAAAATTTATTCATATAAGAGATACATAATACTCGTGGACGTAGTTATGCTGAAATCGTCCAACTCACAATTTGCCAAAATCGAGTTTTACATGTTTTCCTGTAGATAAATACAATATTTGTATTTGCTGAAAATATCCGAGCTCCAAAATGCAATAGATTTTTGGTAATTATTTTTTTTACTAGCGCACATTGCAGATATTGTACTTAATCCTTTAACTGCGGATACCGAGCATAGACGGGAACGGACGCGATGCCACCACTGCGGGTCCCGAGCATAGACGTTTTCAATGTTTTCTCTCTTACAGTGACATCTCTATGCATGTTTTTAAATCTTTTTTTGGTTCATTCGATAGATACATTTGTCCTCTAGAAAGGGGAATTTTTCAAATATAAATATTATTATCATAAAGTCATGTCCTGATCATTTTTCCATCTCTCGGGCGGCCGCAGTCGGAATTTGTCGCGATGCGCACTTGATAGCCGTAGTCTGTTTTAGAACTTATTGCTCGTATTTGAGATTGTTTACATTAGCTCGAAATAAAGTAAACATTAGAATTAATCATCGGCGTTGGATATATGTTTGTTTATTCTGTTATCTAAACAGTTTTGACACAGTGGACCGTATTCACATTACGTCTCTGAAGTGATTAAATAATTATTTTAATATCTTTGTGTTTTGAGTATGCGTTTCTTATATTGGTTTTATCTTGACGTTCATAAAACATTACTTGTTATTTAATTGTAATATTAAGTGGACATTTAAATATTTTATTATGGATCAAACTAGAGATAATAATATGTTTGGGAAAGATGATGAAATAATGAACTTTATAATGAACAGTGATTCAGAGGATAATAACAGTGAGAGTGGATCAGATTCTGAAGTTGAATTATTATCCGAAAATGAGTCCGTTTTCATGTGAACCTAATATTATTCCAGCATCGTTAACCTTTTCCGCAACCATCCACAAGTTCATCTGATAGTTTATCTCGTAAACCAAATCACAAACCCCTTACATGGGTAGGCGGTCACCACCACAGTCCTAGGATTCAATGCGTTCGATTTCCGGTAAATACGCAGGGTGTAAAAGTACATTTTGACGCTAGTTGCAGTGAATCAGATATATTTTACATTTTTTGTCCAATGATATAATGGAGAAGATTGTATTCGAAAACAAATAGGTATCATAATGATGTAATGAGCAGTGCTGATATTGGACCTTGCTCGAGACTTCGTTAGTGGAAAACCTTCACAGTTGATAAGTTATATTTATTTTTTGCGTTAACAATGTTGATGGTCAGAAATAAAAAAAAAAACTCTCTGTAAATGAATATTGGTCTACGAATCCATTATTATTTAGTCCAATATTTTCGCAAATTATGCCGCGAGATACTTTTTTATCGATCAATAGTGTGTTACATTTTTTGTAACAATGCCTAAAACGAATGAAACTTATGAACGAACTCATTGTTGATAATGAATAAATACATGGACAAACAGCTAACACTTAAATAACAATTGATAATAAAGTGATATTAATATACACGACAACGTTATTGTCAATTATTTTCAATAAAATTAATAATATTTTTTGTGTAAAGAGACGCAAACAAAAGTAAAACAGACTATACATTATGTTACGTAGTATGAAAATATTGACTTGGTGTAGTTTATTGTTTATTTACGTAAGAAATAAATGCGTTGGTGATAGTTTAATTGTTTTAAAGCATTGTTGACATTTCAGCTTATATCATAAAAAAATGTTTGTGCTTCTTATATGAAGGTAAGACTTTATTTATATTTATTTTAACTTAAATTGTCGATTCTAAAATAAACTCCGCACGCTCCAAAGTCCGCAGTTAAAAGGTTAAATTGAAGTTTAAAAACATAAAATTTAGGATAACATAAAGAAAAACATTTTTTTTTAAATGAACACATTAATATATTATAAATTACCTATTAATAATAATGCTCAGAAAAAAATAGTGATATTAACTTTACAAATGCCGATTACGTTAATTAATGCTTTATCATCATATTTTCAAACGCCTTTTTCTCAGTTTCATCTTTTTGGGCTTGGACGCTTTCTGCATAACTATGTCCAATTGAGACCCTTTAAATGTTAGTCAAACACAGACGACGTTTGACACACATCAAATGTTTGCAATTTTTTTCGTGAGTAGCATCTCATCACTTACTGTTGGATTTGATAGTACACACTTACGTTTGTTTGATGGGGTCCTCGCCGCTGTGGCGCTTGGTGTGGATGGTGCCCTTCTCCACGGTGAGGTCGCCACGCACACCGGGCTCGCCGCCATTGTGACCATTGCCGCCCGCTGCGCCCCCGTCGGAGTGCGAGCTTGCCTTGCGCATGCTCGTCAAACGGTAGTACGGAGGAGTCTCCGTGCGCTCAATGAGGCAGTTCAGCGTCTCCACTGTCTGCAGCTCTGTCATCATCTCGTCCAGGAGGCGCTCCGGGCGTGAGCGGGCCAAATACAACACCACGCGCTTTGCCTGGAACATAATTAAATGCAGGTTAGTTCAAGGCTTGCCTATTGAAACAATATCAGCTTCATATAGCAGAACTCATGAGAGATCAGTCGTAATTCATCGTCTATGCATCGTTTGCCATAGCTTAATTCGTCTAACAATCATGCTTAACAGTCACCATTCATCAATCAAGCTCTTTGATTCAACTCGATAAAAGAATACGATTCAGAAAGAATGTATGTTTTTTATTTATATTGAATACCGCACAAGTCCCAACTGCTCCCAACCGTCTGGAGCCAGTGAGATTATGGCATCCCCAAATGGGGTATGTTGTGAGGCTGAAGGTAGTTGGGGAAAAGAAGGGGATGGGGAAGAGGGAGGTCGGGATCTACTTGGCTGTTTAGATCTGGTCACCAAACATGGCTAGAGCCATTTCAAGCAACGTTTCAATTCTGAATGGTGATCTTTCACCAGGATGATACTTGTATCTACCACTCTGAACTTCAACTACTACTAGCGTATGTACTTCATTTTCAATGGGTATTTGATTGGAAGCATTTGACATTGTGCTATTTTCTATCTTTTCCAATTATGTATATGCAAGATCTGTGAGAAGGAGGATAATAATGGAAGAATTTACCATGACAAACATTCTTTG